>CAIGRP010064984.1:0-16074 GCA_903798385.1 Fraxinus cuspidata | reverse complement strand
AATCATACTAAAATTTCCTAATTTCCAACTATTTTATAATTGAATTAAAATATTTACAATGTGTGCGTCAAGTGGCTTAGATAAAGCTACAGTCCTTGACACCTGGGCTTGCAGCGAGCTGTCGTCTTGAGTAAACCTTTCCTAATCCATCTGGACTCCTTCAAGACCTTTTTAAGTCTACTTCCAACTCCCAAATTGACTTCCAACTTAAATTTTCAAATAGACTAGAATTCCCAACGAAACTTCAAACAGAAGTCGTAAGTAGTCTTACAAATAGAATTCGGGCCATATCATAACTCTAACAGGATGAGATCAGCTCAATTCGGGAATTCTATGCCATAATAAGAGCCATTGAGTTCAAATTGGGTATGCACTTTGTGTCACCCAATTTTAAGAGAAAGTACATCTAGGTCACTCATATTTAATCTGGTGCAATCATATCCAGCTTTGATTTGCTTATAGATCTGGTTACTCATATTCAATTTGGTGTAATCAACTCACCCCTATAATCACATATACAAGTGTGAAGTAGGACCGGTTCTTTGAGAATGTTTCAAAGGTTTGAATTCTCTAAAGTACTTATGAAATCCCTAACAGTGAGAACTTAAAAATGTTACGAAAACTATTGTCTTGGTTTACATCAACTGCTGATAGTTCAAGACACCGCGTTCACTTGTTAGCCAATTAAATCCGATAGTATTCTACCACGAAAGATTCAAACATATAAGGTACTTATACGGATGCAATAACATTTCGCTTGATCTCTCTATTGGGTCTGCATAATATATTGCATTAATTTCCATTCATATAATGGATTGTTGAAAATTGGTTTTAATTAGTATGTTTGACTAACTTTTGACCAATTATTTTAGTGGTTCCCGTTAGTTGGACAAAATATTTTTTTTGGCAGTGCGTATTCTACTCCATGAGTAGATTATATTTATTTTCTCAAAACCAATTTAGTGTGAATGAGAAATTAAGACAAAAAGATAACCATTTGAAATTGAAATAAATTGGAAATAAAAATTGATAGGAAATTGGAAAATGACAATCTCACATAGAAAAACTAGAAGAATATAAACCACTTTATGTTGGTCAAGTTTGGGACTTGGGTTTGGGCTCCAATGGGGGTCGTCGATTGTCCGACCGACTGTCACGGCAAGGGCACGGGGCACGGGCACGGATGGGCTTGGGTCAAGTTGGTATGTATTTTTTTAGTAAAATAATATTTGGTTTATATTATATTATTATAATTTAAAATGATATATTTATTTATATCATTTATTTTCTCAATTTTTTTGTGCGCAACATGTGGCATTTTTTAGAAATTGGCGGTTGACAGTTGAACTGCATGTCAAACTGATTGTGTCTATTGAAGACATAACTTTTCGACTATTGTGCATTTTGGATACAACTTTTCAACTTCTATAAAGATCTCCATACCTTGGATTTTATTCATTCCAAATCAATTCTGATTTTTCACTCTTCCAAAGTATGATCATTCCTTTCTACATTATTCCATATTTTGTATTTCAGTCTCAAATATTATTTTTGTGCATTTTAATCCTCCAATTTTAGAGAGATAACAAATATTACTAGATTTGTCGGTCTTGTAATTTGGAGTTCTACTATTACAAGTCAAGGTCGTTGTATCTTGGGAGACGAGTGCCGAAAGACCGTCAACACTAGTGCGGGGCATTATCGTCTTATGGAGAAAGAGTTGAATTATTTCCTCGACCATTATCATTTTATTTCGTTCATTTTTGCAAGTCGGTAAAATTATTATTTGCCAACATAAGGTAGAGGTGGAACCACTAGCTACATCAAACTAATTGAACTCACAGGCTGGTAAGAAAGACGTGACATAAAGACCATGAGGAAGCTATGAGCTTATTGAATTTGGTGTATAGTTATAAATTTACACAACTTCTACTTCAAGTAGCGAATTCAAAAGTAACTAACAACGAGAGAGACTTCACTCGACGTATAATGACAAGGAATGAGGTCGTGAATTTTAATCATTTAACTTTTTATTCTACTCTCTACCTCCAAAAAGTGTATTTTTATTGTATATAAAAAAATCAACTTCCAATTCTTTATTCAAGAAAAACAAGTGGTGTTGGGCAATGTTAATGACATTTGATAAAAGTTCTTGTGTGAGAATGACTAAAATACAAATACAATTGTGACTAGTCAGGAAAGAGCCCACAGTTTAATGGGGGGTCATCCAGCGGTGATTTGATTTATCCTACTAGCCAAATCTATATCTATACAGATTAAAAACCAGCGTTCCAAAACAAAGGATGAGATGGGGTAGTAGTTTCCAAATCTTGGTGTCTGATGTATGTTTAGAGGCACATGCAGAATACAAAGGTTTTTGTGTAGAAAGTTGCTCAATTATTTCAGGAAACTACAACTTGTGGGCTTCAAGAATACATAAACATGGGTGTGTAAAGAGCGAGTCTCTCTTATATTTTACACACAATTAACAAATTATCATCTTAATATGTATTTTCAACTAAAGAGTTTTTTTTTTTGTCTATGAAGAAATTAAGAAAATGTGTGTCTATATATATACGAATAATGTTGGTGTACACTCTGTTTGACAGCCCCCTCACAAAGGGGGTGTGGCCAACAATTTTTCGAGGCATACAATGATTTTTCACTTGTAATAGAAAAAAAAATATCATTCATCGTAGAATAATTATTAGAAATTTCTAGCCAGTGTAAGTCTTGTTACTCTGTTAGCCCAATAAATATAAAAATTGATTATATGATTATATTTTACTAGTTTAGTCAATCTATAATTATGTCTATTAGATCTTAAGGGGTGAAACTCTTACCATTGATCTTTAAATACGAAGACAATAGTTGATGCACAAATAAGGACTTGAGTAACTCTACTCAACAATGTTAACATTTAAGATAGAACATGGAGTTTCAATTAGTATTAGAGCATAGAAAACTCAAACAAACCATTCCATTTGTCTAAATTTCAAACAAGTAGCGAAATTTCAAGATTGATATTTTCAAATGGTCCACCATCTATCTATCTATCTATTAGAGTTATTTTTTAATTATACGACTTTTTAATCAGAAGAAAAAAATAAAAATAAAAACCTTCTTAATTCAAAAGGGCTAGCTCTTGGTCTATGCACACAAGGAAAATCCATTCGATCTTTTGAATGCAGAATATTCATCAAATCTTGACCAATATGTATTTATAAATGATCCATCATGCTTGGCTATCAAAATTTTTGACATTTTGAATGACACAATACATCATCACATTTTATTATTGAACTGTTTAAAAAATAGTTTATACTGTCATCCAATCATTTTTTGCCACAATTTAGTTTGCCATCCAAGATGTTAAAAATATCTAACATAACATCATTATTTATAAAAGGATATAATAATCCTATGAATTGCATTCAATGGGACAATTCTTGATTAGACCATTACTTTCATTATGGTGGGTAGTGTATGTTTGGCTAACCTTCAAAAGTTTACTTATAAATAAGTAATTTTTAAAACTAGTGTTCGGGTTCATAATTAAAAATAAGTAATCTACTTATAGAAAGTTACTATTTACTACTATCTTGCAGTCCAAGTTAATAACCATTTATTACTTTTAAATAAATTAAAGCAATAAAATCTAGCATATTTAAAAATAAAAATTTTATTCAACCTCACTTCGACTTACTTTGATGTTGAGCCAAACATGAATTGGTCCCAAAAAGGGGTAAAAAATTATAAAATAAAAAGTGGGTTTCTTTTTTAATGTGCGCCAAAAAAATTTTTAGTGCAAATAAGGTAAAGTGGTGGAGAAAAATGAGGAGGAAATTGTTTACCTTAAAAAGGAAATTTTAGTCACTTTATAGATTTTCCATCATCACTTGCTATTAAAAAATTATAAGCAGAAATTGTTTGCCTTAAAAGAAATTTTATGAAGATGATCTATGCGGGCCGATTACTAAATTGGTGGTTGGCCTTTTTTTGGAAACCTTCAGTGACTCTGTCCTTTTCATATAGTATGTATCATATTTGTAATGTGTATGCATCATACCATAGAGGAATTTTATGAGACCCTAAAACTGTACAGTAAGATTTATTGGAATATTCACACACATAAAAGAAGAGAGTTTTGAGGTGAAGGTGGGGGAGGGGGAGGGGGTGGGGGTGAAGAAAGCTTGTTTAGCCCTACAATGAAAAAGGAAAAGGGCTATGCCTAAAACACACAAATTAGACAAACCAACATAGGTGAACACACTAATAATTCCACAACGATGATTCAAAGCAGCTCGAATCTTCATCAGCAACAGCAGCAGCACTACCACCACTACCATCATTGCCGCCGCTCAGCCACTGCGGTGGAGGAGGATCGAAGTCAAACCACCCGTTCTCAGCAGAAACAAAATCTTTCCTCAGTTCCAGAGAATCGAAAGACGATCCAAGACTAGGCAATTTAACAATCTCACTCAATTCTTCTGAAGTTGTTGAAAGATCTATAGTAGAAACAAGAGACGACAATGATGATGAAGAAGATAAAGTTCTTGAAAAAGAAGATGATGGCGATTTTATCAAATCAAGCTTCTCCATTGCAGCTGCTTTAGCTGCCGCCGCCTGAACATCTCGTGGACTAAGCGAAACTGGCCGTGGAAAGGCGGCGGCAAGTTCCGGAAAATTCAGTATGGCGGAGCTGCCTTTAATGCTCAAAGCAGCTACATCATGAGCACGAGCAGCCATTTCTGGTGTAGGAAAAGTTCCAAGCCATATACGCGATTTCTTGCGTGGCTCTCGAATTTCAGATACCCATTTTCCCCAGTTCCGCATTCGAACACCCCGGTAGACAGGATGTTTTCCATTCTTGGCACTATCTCGGATTCTCTTGATCTTCTTGGTGCCAGATTGTGCAGAATTTTCTGGGTTTTTCTGGGTTTTTTGAATCAAACCAGTTTCTGAATTCTTAGGCACAGCATCCATTGTTGGGATGAACAGTGTGTGCTTTTTATGGGTTTTAGTGCTGGCTCTTGTTTGTGCATATGTTTTTACATTCACCGCATCAAGAAATTCTGCACGAATTGCTATGGATTGCAGGGATTTTCGAGAAATGAATTGAGAAGATAGGTTTCTGAATAAAGGCGTTGACAAAATTTAGCAAGTAAATGGAAAGAATACGTAGTATGCTGTACATTTATGATATCAAAGTGTACAACGACACCCTCTTTAATATCATTTGCCAATGACTAATACGACACCTGTAAGACAGGGGTAATGGGGTGGGAGGCGGGGTTGAAAGGGTACCCAATGAAGAAATAGGTCATTCTGCTAGGCACTGTGCTGCAATGGGGTCCCATCTTATAATACCAAGCAACATTGACATCTTTCTAGTTTCACCTATGTTCACACAGTGCATTCAAGGGAAGGATCAGTGCAGGCATGTGAACTTTGGTTCCAACCCAAATCACTTTCATTCTTTTTTTTTTTTACCGTGAGCTTTTCAATTCAACAGCCCAAAGAGGTAAATTCAAAGTTCAAACCACATATTTCACTCCTCTCTGTCGCAACTCCGCCATAATAACTCACTGCCTTAGCCTTTGTCTCTCCTCTCTCCTATCTTTCTTCTCGAGAATCCTATTTTTGACCAAAAAGCACTACCGAGCGTGAAATTGACGTCCAATTTTCAGAAATTTATTGGTCATTTTTTTCTAAAGTTACTGAATTTCTTGTTGTACAGGGTGATTAATTGAATTTTGAAATATTTTTTTTTAGAATTCCAGTTTAGAACTGTACGTGAATGTCGGAATTCAGTTATTGCTGCATTTTTAATTTTCTGTGGAAATGGAAATAGAAATCGATCGTAATATTGGACAAAAATAAGCAGAGATCTCAATAATAATTTCATGAAATTCTAGATTATAGAAATTAGAATCGGGATATATAATTTTCGCTTTGTGTGTGTTTTTGTGGGCTTTTGCATTTATGTGAGATTATGGAGTCAAGAACTCATCTTGAATATGCTCTGTTTCAACAAATCCCGACGAGAACCAGATACAATCTGTGAATCTCCATTCCCATTGCATACACATAATTTAATTTGAATTTGACGTTGTCATTCATTAATAACTTTGGCAAAAAAATATAGGACTAATCTTGTGGTAAAAGGAATTAGAAATTATCGATGGGGCTACTGGATCCATTTCTTTCCCATCTTAAATCAACTAAAGATCAAATTTAAAATGGGCTATTCGAATACACTAAAACTTGCCACCACAGATGTTTCTTGGTTCACTAAAGCCATTTTCTATAGTGAATTTCTATTAGTTATATTCCTATCTGGGTTTATTGTTTCTGTCATATTAATTAATTCTATGTATATGGGAGGGGTTTTCTATTTTCTTGATTTTTTTTTTTTACTGTATTCAGATTTGTGAGAATTGTCAATATACCAAAAGTTCTTGAGAGATTCGTGACAATTGAGAGAGAGATCTAATAGACTGGTAGTTCAATTCAATCAAATGAACAATCTAATATGGCAACAGAGGCTGGAATACCATTTTCTTTACAAATCTTACAACTTGGATAATCGTTCAAGAAATGGAAATCTAATATTTCTAATTCTCTCGGGATGGCTTTGCCGGAGATTGAGGTATGCTCAATTCCATTTTTATGATTTTTTTTTGAAATTATTAGTTAACCATGTTTTGCTATTTATTTGTGTATGTGTTTTTTAAATTATTAGTTAATCATTCTCTCTTTTTCTTGTTTACTGTTATACGGAAGGGAATTAGGGTTTATGTTTTGCAAAAAATATATCATGTAAAATCTATGCTGGTCAAATATTTGCCTTGATTTTGTAAATCTAGTTATGCCTGAGGTTGGGAAATTTTTGTTGTTGGAATAGCTTGTTCTGAGAAAAGCTTGAGGGATTATTTTGAAAAAATGATTAAACTAATGGATGAGTATTGTTCATGAGCTATTCTCGTAATCGGAGGATTCCAACACTGACTTGGAAAAGCCTAGCAAAAATCTGAGGATTTGACTATTAAACGGTTCCGCACTCGGCAATGTTCCTAGCTCCGCCCCTATTTACATTTATCTCTTATCATTCAGAACTATTGTGTAATGTGTAGATACATTTATAAATCGTGTAAGCATACATACCCCATATTAAAAAATACATACACCCACATTAAACTCATTAGTCAAATCGTTAAAGTTGTTTAGAGACGACGAATTCGTAGATTAACTTTTATTTTCAACATTCTTTTTTGCACGCTTATCAATTTTCAAAAATAGGCTACAATGGGACTAAATTATTGACGTACGTGTTCTAGTGACATGTTAAATTGTCTCTGAAAACGTAAATCTCCATAGAACTTCGAGAACAATAACTGATGTGAATCCACGTAGCGATAAACTACGAAACTCACGATTAGACTAAAATCAAACCCAAGAAAACCAAATTAATCTAAACTTTGGATTTGATTCAAAAATAACGAATCAAAATAATTAACAATACGCAAAGGATATGTTGACCATTTTGATTGAATATTTGAGAATCTCACCCGATTGATTTAAACGCCACAAGAAGAATTTTGATAAATTCGTGATTTATCCAACGAATAACAAGAATTCGAAAGCAAATTTGCCTCTCAATCAATCCCAATAATAATGTTGTGTAAATATTACAATGAAAATAAAATCATATTTATACTATCCTAGAAAATTGGTTAAAGAAACGTGCATAATTCCCTTAAAGATCACAAGAATATCAATTGGAATAAAACTATAACATATCTAGGAAATTTCCAAAAACTGAAAATTACGTTGTTGGATTTAACTATGCGGCCGCAAAGTTGTTCTGAATGCGGTCCCATAGTTCACTGAAAATGGGCCATGTTGGTTTCAGTTTATAGGCATGCGATCGCATGCCTATCTCAATTATGCGGTCGCATAGTTGAGCTCTGCAGCTATTTCTTTTGTTGCTTGCAGCAGGATACTCCAATTGGCTTCAGTCATCGACCCCTTAATGAAAGTTGTTCAGTTTATAGGGGCCATGTTGGTTTCAGTTTATAGGCATGCGACCGCATGCCTATCTCAACTATGCGGTCGCATAGTTGAGCTCTGCAGCTATTTCTTTTGTTGCTTGCAGCAGGATACTCCAATTGGTTTCAGTCATCGACCCCTTAATGAAAGTTGTTCCTTGACTTGTTAACCTCAACCTTTCGTCCACCATAGCTTGAACAAGCAATCTCATCACCTCTTTCACCTACTTTGCTCTCAACCGTGTCATCAGACCTCCTTCGATTATCAACGAATCCTTTCCCGAACTTGACTTTAACGCACTGACTCCGTGCTCACATCATCCCCCCTCTTCAAAAGGATTCGTTCTCGAATCTGTACCTACATCAAAGAAAGAGAGATCAGATACATTAAAAGTAGATGAAATATTATACTCACCAGGAAGATCCAGCTTGTATGCATTGTCAGTGATTTTCTTGAGAACTTGAAACAGTCCATCTCCTCGTGGCTGCAACTTTGATTTCCTTTGCTCTGGAAATCGCTCCTTTCTCAAATGTACCCAAATCCAATTACCGGGTTCAAATGAAACGCTCTTCCGGCCCTTATTAACTTGTCACGCATAATGCTTCTTTTTGTTTTCAATTTGCAATCTCACCTTNGGAAATCGCTCCTTTCTCAAATGTACCCAAATCCAATTACCGGGTTCAAATGAAACGCTCTTCCGGCCCTTATTAACTTGTCACGCATAATGCTTCTTTTTGTTTTCAATTTGCAATCTCACCTTCTCATGGAGTGACTTCACCATCTCAACCTTATTTTTCTCATCTAAACTACCACATTCATTCACAGGTAAATGAATTAAATCCAATGGTGTTAGTGGATTAAACCATAAATAGCAGCATGTATAGCCCTATTGTATGTAAACTCAACGCACGGTAAGCATTCTTCCCAACTTTTCAAATTTTTATTAACCATAGTGCGCAACAATTAAATCATAGTCCTATTGACTACTTCGATTTGCCCATCGGTTTGAGGGTGACATGTAGTAGAAAACAACAATTTTGTACATAACTTACCCCCACAAAACCTGCTAAAAGTGACTAAGAAATATCTCTATTGACACTATATTCTTAGGGATCTCGTGTAAACGCACTATTTACTTAAAGAACAAATCAGCTATGTTAGTGGCATTGTTGATTTTATGACATGGAATGAAATGCGTCATCTTAGAAACCCTATCGACCACTACAAATATTGAATCCTGGCCCCCTTTTAGTCCTAGGTAAACTTAAAACAAAATCCATGAAGATATCAACCCATGGTTTACTAGGAACGGGTAAATGAGTATACTTAGCATGTTTACAAGTTATGCATCGATCACAAGTTCATTCTACATCAATCCTCATTTTAGGCCAATAAAAATGTTCTCCTAACATCTCTAAAGTCTTTGCAACCCCAAAATGACTTATTAGTCCCCTTCCCCCCCCAACTGTGTGTTTCTCTAACCAACAATTCACGCATAGAACAATTAGGAACATATAGTTTATTTTCTCAAAATAAATAACCCCCATGCTTAAAGAATTTGTCTACTGCAACCTTATTACATGATTCATATATGCTGGAAAAATTTAAAGCATTCACATACATGTCCTTAATGTACTCAAAATTAAGCAACTTCGCACTTAAAGATGTAAGAAGCACATACCTTCGGGACAACGCATCCACCACCACATTTTCCTTACCTTGTTTGTATCGGATGACATAGGAAAATGTCTCAATAAATTTCTTCCATCTAGCATGTATTTTGTTCAGCTTATCTTGACCCCGCAAATGCTTCAATGACTCATTATCAGTGTGAATCACGAACTCTTTCAGCCATAGGTAATGCTGTCATGTCTCCAAAGCTCGAACAAGTGAATAAAACTCCTTGTCATATGTAGGATAGTTAAGCGTTGCTCCACTTAGCTTTTCACTGAAATAAGCTATCGTCCTCCTATCCTCCATCAAAACTGCTACAATGCCTATACCTAATGCATCAAAATTGTTGCTTCACACAACCTATCTTTAATAGTGTTGAATGCATGCTCTTGTTCATCACCACATTTAAAATCTACACTCTTTTTAACAACTTCAGTGAATTTTGTAGCAAGTGTGCTAAAATCCCTTACAAATCACCTATAAAAACTATCCAAACCATGAAAACTTTTTACCACAATTATACTTTTAGGTGTTGATCATTCTTTAATAACTTTTACTTTCTCTTCATCTACCTCAATTTTCTTAGCACTAACTACATATCCAATAAATACAACATTTTTCATGCAAAATATGCACTTTTTAAAGTTAGCAAAAAATTGTTCTTTTCTTAAAACTACTAGCACACACGGTTAATGTTCAATATGTTCATTAAGGTCCTTACTATAGATTAAAATGTCATCAAAGTAAACAAAAAAAAAATTGCCTATAAATGCATGCAAAACATGGTTCATTAAACGCATACAAGTGCTCAGTACATTAGTGGGTCCAAACGACATGACCAGTCATTCATACAAGTCATATTTTAAATACGGTTTTCCATTCATCACTTTTCCTCATTCGAATTTGATGGTAACCACTCTTAAGATCAATTTTGCTAAATATGCATGAACCAAATAATTCGTCCAACATATCATCTAACCTAGGAATAAGATGACGATATTTTACTGTTATGTTATTGATGGCCCTGCAATCTACGCACATTCTCCAAATTCCATCATTCTTTAGCACAAGTAAGACTGGCACGGCACATGAACTCATACTCTCCCTCACATACCCCTTGCTCATCAACTCATCCACTTACCTTTGAAGTTCATTTGTCTACTCGGGATTACTTCGGTAAGCTGGTCGATTTGGAATGATTGCCCCGGGTATGAAGTTAATTTGGTGTTCAATGCCTCGAATGGGTGGCAACCCACTAGACAGATCCTCGGGGAATACATCTCCAAATTTCTGCAATAAAGAAATAGCCAAGTTGGGAGGAGTTGGTTAGATTCCTCAAAATTGACGAGTAATTTCTTGTACACCAACAAAATCATTTGTTGCCTCTCCACTATCGCTCTTCTCAACTCACTCTCATTTGCAAAGAAATTTGATCTCGACTTTTCTCTCTCTCAAAAGACCCTTCTTCTTTTCTCTCATATGACTATTATCTATTTTTCTCTCTTTTAGCCACCTCTCTATTTTCTTTCTTACTTGCCAACTCGTTGTTTTTTCTCTTGCTCTCTTGGTAACCGTTTTCTCTCTTTTTCTCTCTTACTTGCCAACTCATTGTTTTTTCTCTTCTCTATTGCTTACCATTTTCTCTCTTCTCCAACTCTTTTCATCTCTTTTCTTCCTCATTTTTCAGTTTGATTTAGTCTTTATAAACTTGTGCTGGTGTTAATGGTGGAAGTGTAATAGACTTTCCACCCTTGACAAAGCTGTACCTATTTTTATACCCATCATATATCACATTCCTTTCGTATTACCATGGTCTTCCGAACAGGATATAACCCACATGCATAGGTACTATGTCACACAATACTTCGTTGATCCGCATGGATAGGTACTACATCACATAATAGTTCGTTATGATAACTACCAATTGAAAAATTTATTAACACCCTTCTATTCATCTTAACTTCCCCACATTCATTCAACCACATAACCTATAGGGCATAGGGTATTTAAGCATAGTTAACCCCAGTTTTTCCACCAGATTAGTGCTAGCTACATTTGTACAACTCCCACCGTCAATGATCATGCTACATACCTTATTATTGATGTGGCACTGTGTATTGAAAATATTTTCTCTTTTCTGCTCCAAGCCATCCGCATTGATTTGAGTATTAAGAGCTCACCTCGTGACCAATAGGTCGCCACAGCATATTCCACTCTACCTCCATCACTAGCCTCTTCCAATTCCAGTATGCCTTCATAATAACTCTCACTTTCACTCTCCGCATCTCCATTATCTCGCAAAATCATCGATCTTTTGCTTGGACATTGAGAAGCGATGTGCCCCGACCCCAAATACCTAAAATATTTGATGTCTCGACTCCTGGATGGTTGGGATTCCATTTTCTTGCTAGCGTTTTCTTCCTTTTCCTTCAACAATTCAGTTTTACCCCTAGAAACCACTCTATCTCATTTGTTGTTGTCCCACATCGATTTCCTGGATGAGTTAGAACCCAAAGTACCCAATGAGTACCTTAATGTCCCTCTCCTCTTCAATTACCTCTCCATATCCATATCCATATATAGCATGTCTTCTAATTTCATATAGTGTTGCAGCTTCACTACATTAGTTATGTCTCGATTCAACCCGTTCAAAAACCTGGCTATGGTGGTCTCCCGATCCTCCTTCACATCCGTCCTAATAAACAACAATTTCATCTCCTTGTGATAGTCCTCCACACTCTTCGATCCTTGGTAGATGTTTTGTAATTTTTGATGAAGCTCTCGATAGTAGTGATTATTTACAAACCTCTTCCGCATGATAGCTTTCAAGTCCTCCCATGTATTGATCGGACGTTCCTTATTTCTCATCCTAGTTGTTGTCACTTGATCCCACCAAGTGATTGCATAATCAGTGAATTCAAGGACCGCTATCTTCACCTTCTTCTCCTTCGAATAGTTGTGACAGTTAAAGATCAATTCAACCTTTTTCTCCCACTCAAAGTAAGTCACCGGATAACTCGTTCATTTGAATGGTAGAATGGACATTTTTATGTTGCTTTTTATGTTGCCCATATTCCCATCTACCACATCTCCAACCAAGTTTCTACCCCTTCGTTCAAGCCTAGATCCTCTATTTCTCATCCTACCCATTTCAGCCTCGATTTTTGCCTCCTCATCCACATCACTCCTACAATCATATTCTTCACGCACCTCCATCCTAAGCTGCCGCATATCCTATCTCCATATATTTGGAACTCCCCTACACAAGTTGGCAAGCACTGTGTCTTGTCTATCCAATATATCTCGTACATCTTCAAATAACCGATCAAACATACGTATCATCTCACCAGACATGTTGGTTTGGTTGTTGTTTCGGCCTGGTGTTGATCCATCCCTGTCAGACATCCTAAATCAAAAATTTATTTCTACCTTACAAATGTGCGCTCGTGTATCACTCAATTCGGCTTTTTCCCTCTATTAATCTCATCACTCTCCCTTTTTCCACTCAATGCTTTCGTCCAAATCCTTCAAGGACAAATTCGAACTCAACCAAGAATTATTCTCGTAGAATTCAAACAGGGATTTTGAGTGAGATTTTGGAAATTTTGAAGACTCGAGAAAGAAAATTAATTAACTTAGATGTTTGGAATGGAATTTGAATTCAAAAAAGTGGTTCTTGAATTTGACACAATATATAACGTAATTGGTGGCAATTTTCTAGATAAATAATAACAAATATATTTCTTCTTCTTTTTTTAAATTTGATTTTTCACATAATTTTCTGAATTTTCGAAATTTTTTTACTCGAAATTTAACTATGACACCGGCAAAAAAATCGAAAATTGATTTGGACACAAAATGAGCACAAAAACAAATTTTAAATTTTTGACGAAAAATTACGGATCAAAAGATTTAAATAGAAGAACACGAAGAACGTAAGAAAAAGGAAATAAAGACTCAAACAAAAAAGGAAAATGATATAACCTTGATTTGGAGCCTAAGCTCTGATACCAACTAATGTGAACTCACATAGCGAAGAATTACGAAACCCACGATTAGATTGAAATCGAATCCAAGAAAGTCAAAGTAATCAAAGTTTGGACTTAATTAAAAAATAACTAATCAAAATAACAAACAATATGCAAAGGATATGTTGATCATTTTGATTGAATATTTGAGAATTTCACCCGATTGATTTGAACTCCACAAGAAGAATCTTGATAAATTCATGATTTGTCCAATGAAGAACAATAATTCCAAAGCAAATTTGCATCTCAATCAATCTCAATAATAATGTTGCGTAAAGATTACAATGAAAATAAAATCATATTCATATTATCCTAGAAAATTGGTAAAAAAAAAAAAAACGTGTATAATCCCCTTAAAGATCACAAGAATATCAATTGGAATAAAATTCTAACATAATTAGGAAATTTCCAAAAATTGAAAAATTACGCTGTTGGATTTAACTATGCAGCCGCATAGTTGTTCTAAATGTGGTCGCATAGTTCATTGAAAATGGCCCCTGTTGGTTTCGGTTTAGAGGCATGCGACCGCATGCCTATCTCAACTATGCGGTCGCATAGTTGAGCTCTACAGCTCCTTCTTCCGTTGCTTGTAACACGATACTTCAATTGGTTTCGGACATCGATCTCTTCATGAAAGTAGTTCCTTGGTTTGTAACTTCAACATTTCGTCTACCGTAGCTTGAACAAGCAATCTCATCGCCTATTTCACTCGCTTTGCTCTCGACATAATCAACGGATCATTTCTCGTGCTTGACTTTGACGCACTCGACTACATTAATAACTTTCTTAATTCATAAGTACGCATTGTTTATCAAGCTTTAGAGAAGATCTTAGTTAATCTATATCATAAGTTAGGTCGAAGTTGTAATTGAGCATGAACGAGAGTAGACTACTCGTAATAATGGTAGGCCTTTAATTGAAGACTGGTAAACAACTCGTGGTTATAAGTTCTTTCTTGTTCCATTCCAAAAGAGGGAAATCTTTCCTGGCTAATGGATTAAACATCATTTTTATATGTTTTCAGAAAAAAAAAAAACAAAAAAACAAAATTGTGATGGTCTTGTGTTGAGGTATAATACAGAAATGAAATTAATCAACATCACGACGCCTATTTATATTGGAGAAATAATTTACTGAGCACCATATGCTAAAATCACATGGTTTTTTTTTTACAATGTGAAACTGTTTGATTGCTTGTGGCCAATGTTTTAGCTGGTCCCATAGGGAAGCTATCTAGACAACGTGAAGATTTCAGCAATTGGTGCACTTCCATTGAGGTGAAAATTTTAGAATTTTGAATAATATATTTTGCACGAGCTTCTACATAAATGTGACAGGATGGTTTCTTGTTAGGTGGAAATTAAGAGGAAAACAATTTAAGTATTTTTTCCACATTCAATGTCTTAAGCTTTTTTTTTTTTTTTTTTATATATATATAACGTAGGAACCCGCAACCGCTACCCACCAGGGGATCCCCGTCCACTGTGAGTGCACACTAGGTAAATCCCGCAAACCACACCGGAAAGGAAAACCGCACAAGACAAGTCCGATGCGACGTGCTCGACCAAGAAAGTGTTGACAAGAGATTCAAACTCGTGACATTTGGTTTCCACATTCACCTGCTCCACCAACTCGGCCACCTCCGAATGGATTTTTCTTTACTTTTCTTTGTGATTGGTTAGGTGGATAGGTCAAGATTGATGAAATGAAAAATGCATAGATATGCCTATATATATATATATATAAACCATGTTATATGTATATAGAGGTTGACACATTAATTTACAATCTTGTGAGTTGACAGATCTTGGTACATTGATCTCGACAACGTCTCTTTCAATCAACTTTTAGATTTTTGATACGTTGAAGAGTTGATCAATGTGTACACCTATAAAAAAACACGAGCTAGTATTTTTTGAATAGCTAGTATCATGCCCTTTTGAGGCTTATACATCTTTATGCTCTGTTTATATATAATATACACGATCAAATATATATTATATAAACTCATATAATCATATAAGAGGTGTAAAGGTAAATCGAATCATTTTAAATTCAACCAAACTTCTTTGGCTTGGTCCAGGCGCAACTATCGTGGGTATCATGATGCATATGGAAAGGCCTGTTGTGTTAAGCTTGACTCTCGAGCAATGATAATTTTCAAAATTTAAATAAATTAAAGAAACAATAATATTTGTGACGGACCTCGCTTTTTTCTAAATGTGTTAAGTCAACCCATATTATAACATGACCTATTGTATAACTTTAATCATTAGGATAACTTGACTGGGGTCTGTCCAACATTTGATTCATTAGCAAT
>CAIGRP010064953.1:0-14336 GCA_903798385.1 Fraxinus cuspidata | reverse complement strand
CTTGACCGTTCATTTGACTCCTTACCCGATTGGCGCCCGTTTCTCAACCGACTTCAACAACTTGCACCTCAATATTTATAATGTCACATCATCCTTATATTATCGTATTGTGATCATGTCATTTCATGCTCATGTCCCAAATATATTAAAAACTTAGTTAGGGGTTTAGGGCAACCACAAGTAACTTTACTGAAAATGCTTCATCCCCTTTCAAGGTCACAATCGTTTATCACATCAATATTCAACATTTAGATTAACCTAAATTTCTACCATAGCTCAATGTAAGATTCACCATCTAGGTTGGGAGGTCGAAGACTAATACCATATAGAGATCTTAAACTTCAATGACCTAATACACCATTATAATCTTGACCGTTCATTTGACTCCTTACCCGATTGGCGCCCGTTTCTCAACCGACTTCAACAACTTGCACCTCAATATTTATAATGTCACATCATCCTTATATTATCGTATTGTGATCATGTCATTTCATGTCATGTCCCAAATATATTAAAAACTTAGTTAGGGGTTTAGGGCAACCACGATTAAGTAAAATAAAAGCAAGTAACTTTACTGAAAATGCTTCATCCCCTTTCAAGGTCACAATCGTTTATCACATTAATATTCAACATTTAGATTAACCTAAATTTCTACCATAGCTCAATGTAAGATTCACCATCTAGGTTGGGAGGTCGAAGACTAATACCATCAATGACCTAATACACCATTATAATCAACATTTAGATTAACCTAAATTTCTACCATAGCTCAATGTAAGATTCACCATCTAGGTTGGGAGGTCGAAGACTAATACCATATAGAGATCTTAAACTTCGATGACCTAATACACCATTATAAGATAACAATTTCAAACTATTGATGCAAATGCAATGGCAATGTAAATAGCAAGTAATACATGAATCATATTGGCTGAGTGTGTAAAGTGAAGTTTGGGGTATTACACCGTCCTATGTCATTTTATATGAAATTGTTTGTAAAATGTAGCTTTCTATGTTGAGTTATGTTGATTTCCAAAAGGCCCTCCAAAGTTGTCGAAAATTAGTATTGAACCTTTAAAATTTTAAAATTTGAACAGAGTACTACAACCTTCCACTAGAAGATACCACCTCTCATATATTGATTTTGAATAATTTGTTTATGATCAAAACATAAGTTGTGTTATACCGGTACTTTTCCATGCAAACACCCAACTTATATTATTACATGTGATCATTGAGACTTTTATTTGCATGTTCAATATCAAACAAATGCAATAAAAATAAAAATAATTTTTTTAAAAAAAACTTAATTCACATCAAACTTTTCCAAATGAGTACAAAACCTAAGAAATTTTCACTTGTTATAGAGTATAAATCGGGTAGGCCTTGACCGGCTTGTAAAAAGTGGTTTATGAATTGGCCTACAACCCAAGCACCCCGGTCCATGGGTGAATAACTAAAAATCTCGGGTCAGTCCAATTTCGATGGATAGGCTCGATGGTTAATCATCGAGCAAGCTTAATATTAGAAAAATAAAATTGATGAAAATTTTAAAAGTTGATAAACTCCAAAAGGTTGTCAACAAACTTAATATAGAGGATGTCACCTGCCAACCTTTAAATAAAGGTCGATAAACGTTCTTTAATTCACTAGTGGGTGATATCAATTTAATTGATCAAATATATCGATGAATTAGGAGCTTGAAAATAAGCAAAATAGAGAATATGAATTTGTATAGAAAATTGTCACAATAAAAAATGGATAAAGTGACTACCTTAGTATGTTCTGTTGAACGATTAAAATATGATCTCACTGTTTAGCTTTGGCTAAAATTTCATATACGTGATTAGTTCACAAGATATTTGTAAAAACAAATGTGTAAGTATGGGGGCAAAATAGTCATTTGTATCTAATTATTGGATCTTAGACCGGAATAAAAATACATATACAGCTGGTGAGAGGAAAATACTCCTTCCGCCCCATAATGATAGGAGTATTTTATATTTGGATGATATATAATTTTTTTCTTGGGGGCTAGGCAGATTAGACACGGGTTTGATAGTAACACGAAGGTTTTCTACCTCCTGAGGACCCTTAGTAGTTTTGGAGAAATTTTGTTGGGAAGATTTTCGTAATGGTCAATCGTCAAATATCTACCAAACTCCTAATTGCTAACCTAAGCGAAAGGTAGACGATCAATAGAGAGGACTACGGGTTCAAGAGGCCTCAAGAGAATGAACTTGATCGTTGTTACCCAGATAATGAGGGTAACATAATAGAGTACGTTCCCGAAGACCTAGATGAAGAAGATGACCTTGAGGAAGATCTACAACTAAGCTACGATGAGGGTACTACGGAGAAATAATAGACAATAGTTATTTATGTAATATTTAAAATTTTACTTTCTAGTGCACGATTTACCAATTTGCATAAATGGTTGGTATGCGTTGCAATCCTTCTATTTATGTAAATTGTTAAGAACTTATTAATAAAAAAAATTCCCTTTTGAGTATTTGAATATCTTAATATTGTTTTGATAAAGCAATTGTACCCGAGGCACAAGAGTAAATATTAGTGATTAACAATATTAAGATAATCAACAACTGAATGAGAAAAAAGAAATAGCATTTTTATTCATAAGTTCTTAATAATTTCCATAAACAAAATTATCACAAGGCATACCAAGCATCCATGCAAAACGGAAAATCCTGCACTAGAAAGTAAAATTCTAAACTTAAGATAAAATAAAACTATAAACTTAACTTAAATGACTATCATCCAATCATTCTTTCCAATATTTTCGTCTTGGATTGGTTTTGGATCTTTCTTAGGGTCATGCTTAACCACAGAGATGACAAGAATGACTGCCAATATGAGGAGCATAACGAAGCAAAATTCCACCGTGTAGCAGCTCCTCATGCAAATGCATGGACAATGAAGGTATCAGTAGCCTCAAAATATGCCCTAGCAAGGCCTCTTCCATCAACAAGAAGATGTGCAAAGCCAACAGACTCATTCTTAGAGGCAAAGAAGAGGTGACTGCCCCATTGAAAGAGAGGTAGGAGTGAATGTGTTATCAAATTACGCATCGGCCAACCTGCAGATGAAACTCTTTGGAGATGACAATTTCTTTAAATATGAGTGAGAGCGAAGACCTCAATGGTCCGCCAGCATAGTTGATATAATTAATCTTGATATGCCTAGTAAGAGGCCTCAATAGTCACCTTACATGGCAAGACCCCATAAACAAATATAAATGCCACAAATGATCCATCGCCTAGAAATAGGTGAGAGAGAAAGTCAGTAGAAACCGCAAAAAAACAGGTAGGGACCTTCCAAACGCCTAGGTACCAAGCTAATGAGGAGGATTTTGATGAACCATATAAGTCATATGAGCTTGATGATGATGATGGCAACCTCTCCTTCTCCCAGGAGCTTCCAAGTGGCCATATGCTAAGCTACTTCGTGACTTCCAAAATTCCTATATATGAATGGAGAAGTGATCTAGAAAAGCACCTCAGTACTTACAAGACTCCTATGAGTTTGAAGGGTACCTTACCGGCTTTGAAGAGCAGAGCCTTCCACTTAACCATTGGTGGAGCGACCAAGAAATAGTATAGTAAAATTCAGTTGGAGAGTGACAAGAGTTGGCCTGATCTCAAAAATGCATTCATGAATCAGTACATATCCAAAAAAAAAAAAAGGAGAAGACTCCATTTAATGCATCCAAGATATGAGGCAAGCAGCTGATGAAATGCTAAAAAGCTACTTGGCCCATTTTACTAATGAAATAACCTATTGTGAAAAGGTCATCAATAGAGAAGCCCACTCTGCCTTAAAGGAAGGCCTTAACATGAACACCCTATTTTGGAGGGATGCTCAAAAAAAGAATCATACCACCTATGATGAATTGGTAGGATGATAAGATGTGAGATCGTCAGTGAAGAAATGATCGATCATAGTAATAGGACACACAAGGGCTTTCACCTTCTCAAAGACAAAGAAGAAGAAGACCTACATCCCACTTGGTAAACCTGCAATGGACCCAAGCTAGGCAAGTAATTGGCCCTACTTTAGGCCAAGCTTTAGCCACAACCACCTTGAACGTCGTACTAAACTTAGCCTATGAAGATGTTGGACCTAGTGGCTATGAGAAAACAAGGGTTGTCCCAAGGTGACCATCCCACCAAAGAGACAGCTAACCTAGAAATGAGCCCTATAATTATGCCTAGTCCTACTGATCTTATCATTGATCTCATGGTCAAGATACCAGTGGGTACAGAGATATACAACGCAACCCACGAAATGAAATAATCCCTATGATCACAAGTGAGACAATTGCACCCCACAAGGGAATCTGTCCCCACCTAGGCACGTTTAATAGCTTAGGTGAGATGATGGGAGGTGACCCCTTGGAGAGAACCTTTCCTTACTATAAGAGGGATGAGGATAGAGAATGACCCCGAAATGGGCAAAGGCTAAGAAGAGACCCTCAACAGAAGTGGATAATGCACCTATCTGAGAGATATACACAATCTTCGAGGTCCATATGTAAGAGGTGAGTCCTGAAATGCATAAATAAATTATTCTACTAAGGTCAAGGATTCACTAATTTCTAGCTACATAGTCAACAACCACCTCCATGGAACTGGGAATGTGCAACCTATCATAGTCAGACAAGAAGATGTTATGGGTCTACACTACTCCCATTGCGATGCCTTAGTGGTAAGGGTTGTTGTGTCACGCAATAAGTTGAAGCGAATGTTGGTGGACAATAAGAGTCATTTTAACATCCTATTTGGTGCCACATATGATAAGGTACTGGTGGATCATGAGCTGACCTCCATGAATAAGTTCACCGACATAGCATCATCCCATGGAAAAAAAATTATCCTTGAAGTGTAAGTGGGCACATCTCCCTAAATGGCCATCACTACATGGAGTTTCTCATGATGGACAATTGGTCTGCTTACCATAGAGACTTGGAAAGATTGCCTTGAAGAAATTATAGGTTGTTACCTTCATACATTACCAATGCATGGAGTTCCCCATGAAACCTACCATTGCAACGATTAGAGGTGACCAAATAAGGGCTAGGGAGCACTACATCGACTCCTTAGGAAGACTAAACCCCGAAATGTTAACATGGTGTTACTTGACAGTGAAATATAGGCCTGGACATTTTAACCAGAATTGAAGCTTCCAAATTGGAGGTTCCGATCCAGTTCCAAAAAAAAATTAGGAATCAAAACTGAGAATCTAGAACTGACTGTGTTTGAGTCGATTCTTGATTCTTGAACCAGAAATGTGGGCACTTGAATGGAACCGATTTTTTATATAATTTTTATTTTTTACGTTTATAGGTTGGCTTAAAAAATACCAAATCTAAAAACTTTAATTTATGTAGTATTTTATATAAAACTATAGATTCTATCCATAAGAAATCAAGATTGACTCATATTTTTTTGTCTCTCGCCTAACATAGATTGCTGCATTTTAGATGTTAGTACATGTTAATCTTTGCAATTTGGACTTTCTAATTAATCAAAAGCCAAGGTTGTGGTATAAGTTGATAAATCAAAGCTTTCATTTTTTGCAATTCGGACTTTTTATTTTCTAGCATTGTTTATAAATTTAAGTGATTTTTATTTTTTTATTTTTATTTATAAATGTGACAATTTAACTTGATAAATTCATAGCTTGCGTTGTGGTGTACCTTTTTTTGTCATCTCGAGAACGTGGTTCTCTTTTAAAATATAATTTTTTTTAAATTTAATAGAGCGAGTTCAATATATAGACTGCAATTTCTTGATACGACATAGTTATGTATCTAATTAATATTTTCTTATTTCAGTTTATTTAAAGAGTGGAATAATTTAAATATTGTCCATAATTAAATTATAAGCTCTAACATGCCTTACTTATGGATCAAATAAGATTTAGCTTATGTTTGGTCCCTATTTTTACAAAAAAACACATTTTTTTAAAATTCATTTTCAACCACACATTCACTCATAAAATAATTTTGCACGTTAATCAAAATTTTTTCTTCTTTTTAAACCATACATTCTCCAAAAATTACTATTTTAAAATATATTATCTCAGTAAAATGGGGATCAAAGAGGGGCTTATTAAAGAAAATCTTTTGTCCTCAAACAGTAATTTACTTCATGTTTTAATATTCTCATATTTTCTTGATTTTTTGTTGATTCATGTAGCTGAATTTCTTAGGTTCTTATAGATTTTTTAGTTGGATTTTCTCCATTGGATAAATATTTCTGACTAGTAGCATGTTAGGTTTATGTATCGAAATGGATTATATATATATATATATATATATGTATATATATATGTATGTATATATATATATATATATATATGTATATATATATATAGAACCAAACCTGAACTCAAACTAGAACTGACACTTTGGGTTTAGGTTTTGTTCCAATAATTACAAGTAACCGAATAGTTCCATTTGCAAAATACTTGAATATAATGGGTGGTTCCAGGCATCAAAATACCTGGACCGACCCACCCGACGTCCAAGCCTACTGAAATACTCGATGTCCCTGAAGAAGGGTGGATCTTTGAACAAGGAAAAGACGTTGAAATGATAGATTCCCTTGAAGAAGAAATGATCCCCGAAGAAGGGGCTACATACGATGAGTTAGACCTTAGAGTCATGGAGTCTGATTTACAAACGGCTCTAGTGGAAGAACTGGAGAGCTTTCCTATAGACCTTCAAGATCCGACCAAGTCACTACAAGTGGGAAAGAATCTACATCCGAAAGTGGGGAAAAAGCTAAAAGGCTTCTAGTGTCAGAACCTAAATGTCTTTTCTTGGGACACAAGGACATGGTTGGTATTGACCCGAATGTCAGTAGTCACCAATCTCAAAATTGATCCTAAATTTACTCCACATAGATAAAATAGAAGAGCCTTCAACTCAGAGAGGTATGAGGCCCCGAAGAAAGATGTGAAAAAGCTAATAACTGACGGCTTCATCAGGGAGTGCCTATATTCGAGGTGAATCTCCAATCTAATCATTTTGAAGAAGCACAGTGGCAAGTGGATGGTTTACATAGATTTCTCCAACCTCAACCAAGCTACCCAAAGAACAACTTTCCCCTCTCCAGGATCGACCAACTTGTGGACTCTACCATAAGACACGATCTGCTGAGCTTCATGGACACCTATTCAAATTATAATAAAATCTCCATGCATCCCATAGATGATGATAACGCCTCTTTTATCACTGACATAGGTCTCTATTACAACAACGTGATGCCATTTTGGTTGAAAATGTCAAAGCCACCTACCAAAGGCTTGTTAACAAAAGTTTTTTGACCTCAATGGCAAAGCCATAGAGGTATACGTAGACGATATGTTTGTGAAAAGACTCAAAACAAACAACCACGTCAAGAACCTAAATTTTACTTTCAAAATTCTAAGGAGGCACGGTGTTGCCTCACGAAAGTTCCTAGTCTACATGGTCAACCAAAAAAGTATTGAGGTTAGATCAAGGCCCTAATAGAGATGAGGTTCCCTAAAAAACCAAAAGAGTTACAGAGCCTTACAGGGTGTGTGGCAGCCCTGAGTCTCTTCATCTCAAAAGCCAAAAATAAATGTCTTTCCTTCTCCAAGGTTCTCAAAGAAGGGATGAAATTCCGATGGAATAACGAGTGTGAAGCGGCTTTTCAGGGGCTGAAAAATCACCTAGGATAAGCCTCACTCCTCTCAATACTAAAAGTTGATTAGCCCGTATTACTTTATTTGGTCGTATCTGAAGTGGTCATCAGTTCAATTCTTGTAGGGGAAGAAGAAATCACAATTTCTCATTTATTATGTAAACAAAACTCTCCTGTAAGCGAAAGCCCATTACCTAGATATATCGGAAAGCTCGCCCTCTCTCTCGTCATCACTTCTAGAAAGTTGAGGTCATACTTCCTGATCCATAACATCCACGTGTTAACAAATTTTCCACTCAAGTAGGTGCTTTAGAAGCTCGATACTTTAGGGAAGTTGATGAAATGGGTTGTAGTGGTGAGTGAGTTTGACCTTGTCTACAATGTAAGAACCTCAATAATCAAGGGTCATGCTCTTGCAGATTTTGTACCAGAATTAACTAATGTCCAAGAAATAGAGGTGACATGAAACTCGTAGAGCCCCCCACTTGGAGCTTTTTTGTTGATTGCTCATCTGAAGAGGTAGGCTTCAAGGTTGGAATGGTTTTGGTTAGCCTAGAAGGCCAAAAGCTCAATTGTCCAGTGAGGTATGGATTCAAAGCCTGCAATAATATTGCTAAATATGAAGCACTCTTAGCTGGCTTCAGACTAGCTAAGGAGATACAAGTGAATATGATACTAATCAGTAGCTATTCCCAACTAGTGGTGAGCCATGTCAAAGTAACTTCACCGTAAGAGATAAAGGCATGGCAACTAATAAATGCGTTTTTACACACTTATTGGGCATTTAATTCGAGCTTACTAAGTCCGACATATAAAATGGTTCATTATCGTAGAGTTCGTTTGAACTGATTTACACACATTTTTACAAGCGTTTGGCTTTGCAAACGTGGGTCCCTTTTTAGAAGAAGGTCATATACATACTTCCATGCAAGAACGTTTTCCCAGAGTTGGCCTTGGCCCAAGGCAACTTAGGCCATTGCTTTGGGCCTCAATTCTTGAGGGGCCTTAAAAAATCAAAAGCCCAAAAATTCAACAAAAAAGTTATTTTCTTTTTTGAGTTGGGTCATTTATTTCATTTAAAAGACATGACTAAATAACATGATGAACTAAATAAAAGGTACAAGACACTTGGACACTTACATCCTTAATGAGCTTAATATATATATATATATTTTAAATGTTGATGGCTGCAACAAGATTCTTTGTTGAATGAGCATCTCACGAGAGCACCGTAAAGTGGAGTAAAATAAAGCTTGCAAGTCCGAAAGATGCCAAGTTAATTATAGATTGCCATCTGAAGACAAGCAAGACTTTGCATACACAATTCACTTCCATATTCTAATTTAAAAAAATTATATAGTACATGAGGAGAAAAAGACTTCATCACAGACAATATTCTAAGTCAAAGTACTATGAACTAAATGAAGTACATGTGCCTACACGAAGATATTTAAAATCTCCCATAGTTTTTTACAAAGCTTATAATTTTTTTAAATAAAATTAAAAAATTATTTTTTATGAAAGTTAAAAATAAGTTATTTGTTTTAAAATGGCTCATTGAATGTTTCCAAAATAATATAACAAAATCAACTAGAACATGAATGATATTAAAGACGTCAATACGCTTATAGAAAATTATATATAAAAGTTTCATAATAATTTGTCGCCTAGGGTCTCGAATATCTTAAGGTCGGCCTTGCTTCTTCCATAGTCGATGGTTCGTCCATAGAAGGATTCACCTCATATATATCAAGGTAGGCCTCCTGTAGGGTGTCTACACCTCTCCTTTTGAGATAGTTTTACTTCCTTGCATGGAGTGGCTCTTCGATGCAAAGGGCTTCTTCCATAGTGGAAAGTTCATCCATGGAGGCTTCACCTCATGGGTATCAAGGCAAGCCCTCTACGGGGTGCTTTAGACCTCTCATTTTTAGGTAGTTTTACTTCCTTTTGTAGGGATGGCTCTTCTATGGAAGGACTTCTTCCATAGGGGATGGTTCATCCATGGAAGGCTTCACTTCGTAAGTATCAAGGTGCTTCACACCTCTTCTTTCAAGGTAGTTTTACTTCCTTGTATGGGGGTGACTTTTCCATTCAAGGACTTCTTCCATGGTAGAAGATTCATCCATAGAACGCTTCACCTTGTAGGTATCATGACGGGCCTCTTGTGGGGTGATTCACACTTTTTTTTTTCAAGACGGTTTAATTAGGGATGGCTCTTCCATGTAAAGATTTCTTCCATAGTAGATGGTTTCTTCATCGAAATAAAAATAAAAGGCATATCTTATATGTTCTGAAATTCATTCATATTGGAAGAAAGTGATTACATGGGCTAAGAAAGAGCATCCAGCTGAGATGATCCTTGCTCATTGATAATATCTTCTTAAGTGATCAATGTTCCATGTATGAGACTATACCTTTCCATCTAAGTTTTAAATTGAAAGTGCCAAGTCGCAGTTCCTTTTTTATGTGGTAGGAGTCTTCCTAATTAGGGCCCAACGTTCCTGCAAATGGATTTTTTTGAGTGGGAGAAGAACTTTCTCAAAACAAGGTCACCTGTGCGAAATGCCCTCTTCTTTACCTTAACATTGTTTAGTGAGTCATTTTTTGCTAATAAGAGACGAGATTCATTTGGGAATCTTCCTGCATTTCATAAAAAAGGCCATTTCGCATCTCCTCAACTCGTTATTAGATATTTCATTGAAGTGTAAGCAATGCGGTATGGATAACCCTACCTCAACCAAGCTCATAGCTTTGGCTCCATAAGCCATGGAAAAAGGGATTTCTCTAGTGACGATTCAGCTTATGGTTCAAATAGCTCACAATACTTGAGGGAGCTCGTCAACTCATGCTTCTTTAGAGGCATCAAACTTTCTTTTCAAGATATATTTGATGGTTTTGTTGATGGCTTATACATGGCCATTTTCTTGAGGGTGGTAAGGTGTTGAAAAGTGTTTCTTGATTCCTAACTCTTCACATAGGTCCTTGACCTTTTTAGTTTCAAATTGTCTTCCATTATCTGATATGATTGAATGGGGAATGTTGAACCGACATATGATGTTCTTCCATAAGAATTTGGAAGTATTGGCTTCAGTAATTTTGGACAGGTTCGGCTTCTACCTACTTTGTGAAATAGTCAATGGAGACAATTGCATAGCTAGCACTGTCTCTTTCTTTTGGAAAGGGGCCTATAAAGTTAATCCCCCACTTGGCGAATGACTAAGGGCTAGAAACAGTTATAAGCTCTGGAATGGCTGCCTTTGAATAGCTGACTTTCGTTGGCACTTGTCGTACTTACGCACAAATTGAAGTGCATCATTTTTCAAGGTAAGCCAGTAGTACTTTAGCCTAAGCACCTTTTGTATAAGTGTAAGTCCTCCGAAGTGGTTTCCACATACACCTTCATGAATTTCCCAAAAGACATGTATCGCCTCTTCTCCTCCCGTGGATCGAATTAGAGAAAAAGAGGAGCCTCTTTTGTATAACGCATCATTTTGAAAGACAAAGCGTGCAACTCTTCTTCTAAACTTATAGGCTTCATCCTTGTTGTCAGGTAAAACCTGATCTTTCAGGAAGACAATAATTAGATTCATCCATGATGGGGGTGCCTTCAATCTACATCAATTCTTTACCCTTTGAAATAGAGGGTCTGGAGAGATTCTAAATGGGTGCTATCTTAAACAGCTCAAAATCTTTGCTGCTAGACAATTTTGATGGGGCATCGGTAGGAAGTTTTCAAAGCGCTATGTATGGCAAGTGTACATGTTGCGTTTAAGTAATAAAGTGGACGATGAATCTCAATCGATCCCTCGATGAATGTCAACTTTAATTACACTACTCTAGTCAATTTATTTATGACAAAGTAACATACAATTTTTGGATTTTGATTTTAAAAATGAAAAAAATATCTAAAAAATTTACAAAATGAACAAATCTAAAATGGATAATTGGGAGGATAAAGTATTTGCGATTCATGATTTCATTTAACCTTCGCTTATTTAATTTCTCCACAAGTAAATTAACAAACTAATCATTTTGTATGTTAGACTTGATTTTTCATTTTTAGCCAATTATCTCTCTCGAACGAAATTAACCTTAATTGATTGGTTTAACCTACTTTATTTATGTGGAATAAAATTCAAACAATAGCATTAAATCTTTGTGAAAATAAATCAATGGATCACTTAAGATTAGGGGTATATTTCTATCCCCTACAATATACTAGGGTATTTACACATTGGTCTAAAATGTACAATCTTCTCTCGAACGATAAACAACTTCTCAACTTGGGATCTCAGCCCCTCATTTTCCTTCATAGCCAACAAGTAGCGACATTTTTAGTTTCTCTAATAGTAGATCTTTTATATCCCCAAGGAGGAATGACGATTGATGAAGTACTATTCAGCAATACATTTTTGTTTGACTTCAAAGTCAGCTATGAACTTTTAAATCGATCTACCTCTCATCGTTCCCCTTGTTCTAGAAGCAGGCTTATGTTGGACAAAGTCCGATCTACCTTATCTCATGGGATAAGTCATGCGATCCCAGGTGGTCAAACACGTTTCTCGCTCGTCTAAATTTCGAGCTCCTTATAGGCCATCTGTCTAGTGCTACCTGTTTTGCTTATGGAGGACTCTTTTCTTGGGAACTGAAAGTTCATTCGAAAGGTGAGGTTGATTAACAACCCTTGGAACATCATTCCTTTTCGTAAGTGCTATGGATAACTTGAAAGATTCTTTAACGAATTTCGCTAACAAACTCGTACAACCGGATACCTATATCTTGGTCAGGAGATTCCACTTCAATTTCCAACAAGTAGGTTCGTGGTCATTTGATTTTGCTTGATGTGTCTTGCATTAGAAGGAGTTCTATGGCCTCAAATACTGCTATCAGTTCGGGATTCTCTCTCTCTCTCTCTCTCTCTCTCTCTCTCTCTCATGGAGTCATTTCTAGCTGTTGGGTTTTTTGATATCCAATAAATTTTGGGCGATAATGTTAAAACCATTTTAGTTTGGATTATATTCACAGGCATCGGCCAATGAGTGAAGTTGTATATCGATACCACAATTGTCTAAACCAATCATATAAACTATTTAGGCCATTTGAAGCAGCCTAATTTAATTAGTGTTGCTCATAGCTCAACCCAAAATCCTTGGATGGCTTTTTCGGTTGACAACCCATTCATACTATCTATCGGGCACCTAAAAGTCCACACCCTTACCCTATTTATGATGTCCGTTATTGTAGCTTTTGGTTTGTGGAAGTTGGTTTTTCATTTTAGTCCCTGTGAGTGAAGAAAGGTTCCTTGGCTTTGTGCTCTCTTTCCTTGGCTTAGTGCCTCTTGTGCTTCGTCTTCATCTCCTTCCTTAGCCTTTGTGGCTAATCTTAAGGCTACAATAAACCTTTACACCTTGCCCTTTGTGGGCACTTTGGAGCAATAGGGTTTTGGGGGTTTGGTTTAGGATTTGGTTTGTTGATTTTGGTGGTCGATTAATTGTAACTTAGCCCAGTTATTGGTTGATTAAATCTCTAACACTAACCTTACGCCTTTAGGGGTTACTTGGGGTCTCGATCCTAAAATACGGAGGATCTCGAGAATAAGAAATACTGGGATATTTTTGTGGGACTTGTTTCTATAGAAAAATAACAATCTTGAAATTATATGATCATCCGTTGAGATTTTGAAATTATATGATCATAATGAAAATAGCCAACCTAGTCACTATTTTTATATCTAGTTTACTTGTCGCTACCAAAGTAGTCATTTATCAGACTGCATGTCTTCTTGTAGTTGGATTCCCTTTTATCTCGTTGATGTTAAAAAGTGACGTGGTAATCTTTGATTAACTTTTATGAATTTGAACTAATCAGTGTTATAATGCTAACTTTTACAACTAAACAGAAAAATATCGGTTCAGAATCCCCCTTTTTGTCATCCACCCTCGTCCCTTTAAATAGCAAGTGAAGTGAAACTAGCTGCCTTAGTTATGTGGAGCTATAGAATTCTGTCCTGGGACCAGTGGCGGACCCAGCACCCGGCGAGGGGGTGCGGCCGCGGGTGTTGGGCTCCGCCGGAACAGTGGGCTGTGGAAGGAAGAAGAAGAACCGAAGGAAGAAGACGACCGGAATTCTTTTTGGTTTTTGTTTTTGTTTTTTTTTAAGTTTGGGCTTATTCTTTCAGCTGTGGCTGTGACCCTTTTCAAAAATAACAGGCCGAATTCATCATTCAGTCATTGATCCATTACCAATTTAATGATCCATATGAATTTTGTCCATTGCGAAGAGAACGAAGATGAGAAGAAAGAGAACGCAATGCACGCACGCCACTGGAAACAGCAGACGGACCGCACCGCAGTGAGCTCAGCTGGGAGTGTCATCCACGTCGAAAGAGCATCGATGTGCAGCCGTGAGCCATGCGACCACAACGCCAAAACATTGTTGCATTTGCATGCGGGTGCGTTTGCAAGCAGTGGAAGAAGAAGAAGGTCACACAAGATGTGGTCGAGAATCAGAAGGCGTCCGTTAATCCACGGGCTACAAAAATCACCTTCCCTTCTTGCCTAAAAAATGTTTAATTTTTATGTTTTTGGTCTATTTTGAAGTACTTTCGTTTCAAATTAGTTATTTGGGAATTTCGAAGATTTTGAT
>CAIGRP010064948.1:0-25110 GCA_903798385.1 Fraxinus cuspidata | reverse complement strand
ATGTTTGAATTCCATTATTTAAAAAAAAAAAATACATTTTGATGATTGATTAGTGGCTCCCAAATTCAATGTGTCACAATATTCACAAGTTATGCTACATGATCAAGTTTTAATAGCATTCTCACCACAATATGCAAAAAGACGAAACATTGCTTAGCCCTTATTTGGTTGCTTTAAAATTTAAAAAACATAGTTTTGAATAATATTTTTTATCTTACACACCAACTTTTAATTTCAAAAATTTTGGATTTACTAGTAGAATATTTTATTGCGTGTATATGTGGTTGAAAATGAGTATGAGAAATAACTCAAAGTAAACTAAAGGGAATTGTACATAATGGGCAAATTTAGCCCCTATTTGGTACCCATTAAAATTCTCATTCTCATTCTTCTACTTATTTTCAATCACACATTCTTCAATAAAATAATATTTTTCATCACATCAATAACTTTTCCTTCCTTTTCAACCACACATTCTCCATCAATCTACTATTTCAGAATACATTCTTTCAAAATAATGCGGGTCAAACACACCCTTAATGTCATAATACTTTGCTAATGGTGGTTTTGGCACCCAGTATAAAGTACATATTCCTTGTGCAACAATTCTAAGCCCATATTTGGTACACATAATTTTTTTCATTCTCATTCTTCTACTCATTTTCAACCACACATTCTTCAATAAAATAATATTTTTCATCACATCAATAACTTTTCCTTCCTTTTCAACCACACATTCTCCATCAATCTACAATTTCAAAATACATTCTTTTCCAAAATAATGTTGATCAAACACACCCAATACCTTGAATTTGAAGTCAATGGGTTTTTTTTTTTTTTTGAAACCAAAAACATAATGATGGGTTGCAAATGTGAATAGAACCATTTGTCTAGATAATGAAAGTTTGAATTTTAAAGTATTATATTCTTCTAGAAAGCTGGAATTTAAATAGATTCAAACATCCGCCTAACGTGTGATTCACGAAAATATCTAAAGAATTTTGGCTCAATATTTGGTGGTCCGGCAAAGCAAAATTTTGGACAATAATTTTACCTTAATCCAATCCCGAAAGTAGCTCTACTTGAGAATAGTTGCAGTCTTGCAAAAATTAGGACTATTGAAAACAAATAAATAATAAAATACCATCTATATATAAGTCTCTTATTTCGACCGGCGCAAGTGATTTCACTGGTCCCACCTCTTTTTGTCATTGCCTGAGACCTTTCAAGTAACTTCCACGTACAAAGTAATTGTCGGCTCTCCAGCAAAAACAGAATTGACAGCAGAAACTTTTTTTTATAAAATTAAAATTATACTTTTTAGCAAGTAAAATTTCCCAAATTTATCTACATATGCTGTGCGCACAATAAAGCTTTGGTTACCTACTTAAAGTCGAAGACTCAGAGCCACTTCGCGGAATTTAAAAAAGCAAAAGGCACTAAAATATTATAAAAAAACATTTCAGAAAATTCCAAATGTGTACCCTTTTTTAAAGAAAACAGAAGCTTTTAAAAGAGACCAAAAAAGTAAAAATAATTGAGCTTAGTTCTGCTAAAGTGCATTGTCAGACTGCAAAACAATATTATACCCCTGTTGGGGGATTACAATCAAATATTTAATAAATTTTCATAAAATCGACGAAATACGTAATTATTATTGTGGATTCATGAAATATATAATTAAAATTAATTGTTAATTTAGATTAAAATTTTAATTTTAATTTTCATCAAACAGGGGCTAAGTACATGTTTGAGCCTCATTTTTGGTATACAATACATTTTGAAATAGTAAATTGATGAAGAATGTATAATTATAAACGAAGAAATAATTTTAGATTACATGTAATATTATTTTATTGAATGAAAAGTAAAAAAAGAAAATTGTATTTTTTAAAAAATGAGGATTAACGAGGGGTAAAGTATGATATGTTGGTCAACTACTTTTTAAATAATTATTTTATATTATTTGAATGCTTTTCCTTTTAATTCATATGGGCTTACTTTTCTACCAAATCACTAGCTTCGAGAAAAAAGATATGTTTATTAGATAAGTATATTTTAAGTGTCTTGAGATTCTTGATTATTTCATTTCTTGTTTAATATACGAAAACAGAAATTTATTTTATTAGTTAAATAATGAAATCCACTATGTTAAGTTTCAATAAATTAAGCATTTATTGAATTATGACTTGGGTTCCTTCTTAGAAGTTACTATTTTTGAGCTTTAACTTACTTTTTCTAAAAATAAGAATTTTACTTTTCTTTAATACCCGTTTGACCCTATTATTTTACATTATAATGAGATAAATAATAAAAATTTAGAAAATGTGTGGTTAATTTTTTTTTTCAATTTACGTATAATATTATTTTATGGGAGAATGTATAGTTGATAAGAAGAGAGAGAAAATAAATTATAATTTAATGGAGTAGTCTAAATTACTTGTATTTTTTTTCTTTAATCCCATGTTTGACGCACAATATTTCAAAATACATTATTTCAAAATTCATTTTCAACCACACATTTTTCAATAAAATAATTTTTTTCATCACAGTAATAACATTTTCTTACTTTTTAACTACACATTTCTCATCATATTACTATTTAAAATACATTTTTTCCTCAATAATATCCATCAAACACACCCTATATTAGACTAACATGCTCTTATTGAAAAGAATTTCGTCTACTTAACAAATTCAACATTGCCCTCAACAACTTTATGAAAGTTGCCACTTGAAAGTTAGATTAATGAAATGTAATTACCATTGTTCATAGAATGGTGATAATCGAGGTGGGGTGGAACAATAAATCAAGGAGCCACACCATCGACACTGGTGATGATGCATATGTTCTCTCGCGTTCTTGATTTCAAACCATAAAACTATTATGCAATTGTTCTTAATGCATGATTAAGGACCTTTTTAAACAAGGCTTTTGAAAAGTCAAAAATCGATTTTAAAATTAAAATGCTATTTTGAATATGTTTGAATAATTTCTTGAAAGTATTTTGTCTGATTGAAGAGATTTTAGAAAAAAGTTTACCTAAATATCTTCCTGATAAAATTTTTCTGCAAAAAGTAGAAATAAATGTACCAATCCCAACCAAATTCAGATTAAGTGCTTGTGTGGAAGTGATTTTTGAAAATTACTTTTATTCAACTACACATTTTTCAAACAAAATCAATTTTTGTATTTCTTAATAATTTTTTCCTACTTTAAACCTACACGTTTAATAAAAGAAAAAATACACTTCTAAACGGATTTCAAGTTGTTGGATTGTAAATTAATGTACGTATTCACTGGCGAGACGCCTTCTCATTCCTCCTCATCTAAAAAATGTGGATTGAAGAGTACGACAAGATATTTGTCGTAAATGAAGTAATCATTGTTAAACGTGCAAGGAATGATAATTGAGGATAGTAAAATTTAGCATTTTGAGTATTCAATTATGCAAATTTGTTTAAAAGTGGTAATGATATCATACACACGTGCTCAAGTCAAGTTTTTAATTCTAATGAATAGAAAAAATTAACATAAAAAATTAAATAATCAAAAAAACTATTCTTGTTTGCTTCATTTTGTTCATCTAATCGAACATGTCATATCTTATCGTGTTATCCAAAAATATTTTTGATCTTTCTTTTTAAAAAAAAATCACAATATGTTTAATAAATTTTACGAAGATTTTTTTTTTTTACTTGGAATATTTAAAAGAGAAATATATTAGCCTACCGATCAAAGAAAAAGGAAAGTCCACACGTTCACATCAGTAATAGGTCTAGTTTTTGCCTGCCAGTAAAAGGTACAACTCCTTTTTCTCAACGTACAAACATCTAAGTGTATCTAATCTTCGTGCCATAATGTGTATAACTACAAAGGTCGTTGAACTGAAACTTTTATCTTTCCTCTTGTCTGACTTCTCTCTCTCTCTAAATTTTCACACAAATTCACGTTATAATATATTAAGATGCACACATAATCAAGTGTATAGCCGTTGTATTGTTTAGAGTAAAAGTAAAGGGAAGTTAAGAAATTTAAAGAAATGCCGCCAGCGAGCATTCCGTTGGTTTTGGTGGCGGTGGTGGTGGCAGTGGCGGTTTTACCTGCCGCGGCGGTGTATGGTGGTGAAGGGAAGAGCTTGACGTTGACTCTAGAAAGGACGAGTCATAACGGAGTGGAGATGAGTCAACTCAGGGACCGTGACAGAGTCAGGCATGGTAGAATCTTGCAGCAACAGCTGACGGGAGTGATTGATTTCCCAGTTGAAGGAACCTACGATCCTTTTCTTGTTGGGTATGATTATCTCACTATAATATATATTGCCATAGGTGTGTGTGTCCGTATATGTATACACGAATTAATTGAATATACAGCAATAAATTGTACTGAAATTATCCCGAAACAAGAAAAGAGAAGGGAATTTGATGGGTTCTTGGCTAGCATATATTTCTATGTTTTGGAATATACAAGATAATTTGTATATTTGGGTCTCAAATTTTACATTATGATTAAATTGGTACTTATTTGATCTTTTGGATCTTACTTTCAAGGCTATATTATACAAGAGTTAAATTGGGGACTCCTCCAAAAGAATTCTATGTACAGATTGATACTGGAAGTGATGTTTTATGGGTCAGTTGCAACTCCTGTAATGGCTGCCCAACATCCAGTGGACTCCAAGTAAATTCATCATTATTGTGTGAAAATTTTCATTTTCTTTTTAATTTCCCCTTCCAATTGTGTCATAGAATTTGGATGACATTTCTTTAGTAGGATTTTATTGCATTTTAACAGATTCAGCTTGAGTTCTTTGATCCTAAGAGCTCATCGACGGCTTCAATGATCTCCTGTTCAGATCGAAGATGTGATTTGGAAACACAATCTTCCGATTCGATGTGTTCGAGTCAAAACCAGTGCAGTTATAGGTTCCAGTACGGTGATGGCAGTGGGGCTTCAGGTTTTTATGCATCGGACTTGATGTATTTTGACACGATAATTGGGAATTCGCTGGCCTCAAATTCTTCAGCACCTATTGTTTTTGGGTGAGTTAATGATGAATCATAATTATATATTCAGTATATTTTAGAAGGGTTGTTGTATCGTATCCTGAAGAGAGCAAAATGACAAATAATGATTTTATGTAGCTGAACTCTAAATTTATTGAGAATAAGGCTAAGTTTGTTGTTTAGTCAAAGTGTATTCTTTATTCTTTGTTTGACCTTGTTGCATTGATTTGACACAGCTGTAGCACATCGCAGACGGGGGACCTTACCAAGATGGATAGGGCAGTTGATGGTATATTTGGTTTTGGACAGCAGGGTTTCTCTGTTATTTCACAGCTTTCATCACAAGGAATCACCCCGAATGTGTTCTCCCATTGCTTAAAAGGAGGTAGTGGTGGTGGCATATTAGTACTCGGTCAGATTGTGGAGCCAAACCTCGTATACACTCCACTTGTCCCGTCACAGTATGTATTTCCTCCTGTCAATTGCTTTTGTGACTCATTTCATTTTTCCTCACCGTTACCAAGTTTACTCTTCCATATAAGGTGCTCAGGTTCTACTTTTCAAGGAAATCTATGAAAGGCAAAATGCTTATTTTAATAAGTTTGCTCTTTATTGCGATATTATGAGTTCAGATTATTTAACAGTGTGTGCTATTATCAATTTTTTTTTTCTATGGGCGTACGTGTATACCCACTAGAACTGTTAAATAATTTTATTCTGCGAGTTTGGTATTTTGTCTATTACATGCAAATGCATTGAAGTTTTGAACTGTACGACTGAAGTTTGATATTATTTCTGTATCTAAACTGTCAGGCCACATTATAACTTAAATTTGCAGAGCATTGCTGTTAATGGGCAGATATTACCCATTGATCCAGCAGTGTTTCAAACATCTAATAACCGGGGAACAATAATTGATTCTGGAACGACTTTGGCCTACCTCTCAGAAGAGGCTTATGATCCTTTTGTAAACGCTGTAAGTATGATGATGCATTTTCTGATTTCTCATATAACTTGCATCTTAAATTTATAAAGGATCGCCTAGCTTAATAATTTACTTACAAGAAAATAAGTATATTTTGATATATAATATTTTCTATTGATAATAGTAGGAAATAAGTAACCCCACCCTGTTTCGAAAGTAACCCTATGTTATCGGAAAACTTAATGAACTTGTTTTACACTTTTACTCACAAGCAAGAAAAGATGCATATCCGAACATTTTTGGACACAAAAATTCACTTAAAAGTAAATTCGATTTTTAAGCTTAGGCGAACATGCATAAGCAAGCTACATTTTGAACTATAAATCTGTTTTTTTTAAGTGTGTATTTGTGATTATCTATGGACACTGCGAGACTTTAAAGAATTAGAATATTTTCTTCTGTGCAGATAACGCAGACAGTTTCACAATCTGTACGCCCTCTTGTTTCCAAGGGAATCCAGTGCTATCTAATTACCTCCAGGTTTTTTTGGAAGACACAATATCCTTGTCTAGATATTTTTGAGCTACTTGGTCGATCATTTCCATTTATTTATTTTTGTTTATTATCACTACAGTGTCTCCGAGATATTTCCCCCAGTTAGTTTAAACTTTGCTGGTGGGGCATCAATGCTACTGAAGCCTGAAGATTACCTCTTACAGCAGAACTCCATTGTAAGTCTGTTTACNCAAATTAATGAATTCCATTTCATATTGATTAACTCAATAGGGAATGGAATTCGCTCTGCTCTTAGAATATGTAGAATAAGAATTCTTCTGTTTACCTTACTTAATTCAATTCAAAAAAGAAAAAATACTTTCTTTTTGTTGACAAAAGAATCAGCATTTAGGACCTGTTTAAACTGATTTCTCTTCTCATAGTGCTGTGCTTAAAAATATAAACAATTAGGTTTTAAATTCACTTATGGGTATTTACTTAGATGCTTTTTACCCGAGAATCCGTACTTTCAAGTGGATTGTTTTTCAAGACTCTGATAGGGGCACCTCACTCCCATTAAAGTCTTATACTTATCAAGATTCATGAATGACAAAAAATGCAAAAGCATTATTTTACCTCTCATAATGTTTCATTTCTTGTTCTATCAATTCCTTTACCGGCCAAAGAATTTCCTTCATGATTAATCTGAACTATAAAGATATTGTGACCAATATTAGCTATTGCGACCATTGTTTGCATTATCATTGATCTTCACGTCTCTAGGATACTTGTACACGTCTTACACTTGTCAATGTGCAATCATTGTATTAGGGCAACCAATGCATTAATATCACCGAAGGGCTAATATACACAGTTGATCTTTTGATGCTTGTATTGAAGTCGTCGTAAACTAACTTGTTTGGTAAGGTGAATTAAACAATTACTGAACATTATTAATAAAGACAAAAAGCTATTATTTGGGTGATTCTACTTTTTAGTACTGTCCCATATTATGTGCTAAACATGCCCTTGTTGTATTATGTTTCATCAAGAAGATTGATTCCATACCGATACTCTTATACACTTTTGGGCTAATGTGCTTGTACCATCTTTGTTTAAATGCATTTTCGTTGTCGTTCTCTCTTACTGTGTGTAGATATATTAAAATTTTACTGAAATGCTGTTATTTTAGCTGTCAACTTCATAATACTATTTTGCATGGTTTGCTCGTGCAGAGTGGTGCTACAGTATGGTGCATTGGTTTTCAGAAACTTCAGGGTCAAGGGATTACGATTTTAGGAGGTATGGCTCATGGGGAAATTAAAGTGTCAGCTAATAGAGTCAGTTTCCGCATATAAAAAAATAAAGCCTCAAAAAGTATTACCATTAATATACTTTTTTTCTATCTATTCATGTGTCTTGCTCACGCCATTTAATCTAATAAATGTGTATATGCATACTTGTTAGCCGTGTTAACACCAAATATTAATTTACATTAACTTGTGTAGCAAAATTACAAGTATCATTTTTCTCAAGTTGAGATGAACCTAAATTAATTCTTCATCACTTTATAAGAGTGTTACTAACTTTTATCTTTTGGTTTTAATTACGCGTAGAATAATTCTTCGTCTAATGCTACGGATTATGTCGGAAAAGTGCTTATGTATGTTGTTTTCCATTAATCCATTATTTTTCTCTCCTTGCAGACCTTGTCCTGAAAGATAAAATTGTTGTATACGATTTGGCTAGTCAACGGATTGGATGGGCCAATTATGATTGTAAGTTTTTACTACTACTACTACTTCTTACCTATATATAATTATTGATGTACATTTATTCTTATGTATTTCATTTGGTGGCAAACGGGCCGAGCCGCTCGATGGCTCGTGGGGTTTGGCTCTTCCCGGTCTTGACCCATGGCCACTTGGGCTCGTATTGAAACTAGCCATGGTCTGACACGAGCTCAATTTTTTTCATGAGCCAGCTCGTCTTGAGCTCTTGGGCCGTCTCGGGCTCGTCCTTAGAGCTTAGCCAGCTAGACTCGGCTTGGCCATTGTCTCCCCTAGCCAAATATATGGAAGTTCTAGCAAATGAACTTACTCGTGACTTTTAATTGTAGAGATAGTTCATGTCTCCTTATTAATTGTGCATTCTCACCAAACCCGAGTCTTCATCCATTGTCTAACTTAAACGGATTTAAATTCATCCCATATAGGTTCATCTTCCGTGAATGTCTCTACAAGCGCTGGCAATGGCAAAACCGAATTTTTCAACGCGGGACAAATCGACAATAGTTCGTCACGTCTCGATTACTACAAGCTGATACCAACTATTGTTCTAGCTTTCTCATTTTATGTATTAAGTCTGGGGCATATTTACAATTTGTAACATTTAGAGGAGCAATTTTACATTTCTTAATAGTTTCTGGTCCAGAGATGTTCGTAGCAGTCGGTAAGTCTTGTGTTGTATAATAGATTGCAGTTTCGAGCTGTCGTAATTTGTTGATTATTGTAGAATTACTATCCCGGAACGGGATTAACTTTAGATTTCATACGGGAATATTTTATTTATACAGAAGTAATTTATTTTACACTTGATTAATGTGACTTTTGCTCACTATAGTATAAATTTGGTTGGAAACCAGTTTTCGTTATTGATTTTGTTTGAACAATTATTCTGCAACTTGAGCATGTTTGACACGTATGATTGAATAGCATTGGACAATATTAAGAAGAAAACGAGACTAAGTTCTATCAACTATGTTCCAAAAATACGCTTTTTGCTTCATATCTTTGACCTGCATCTTCAAGCGATCATATAATTTTTCATAAATTGAATTACCTTTTGTAATAGGGCGGTGACAGGATTTGAACTGAAATTTTAAATTTACTGCCACTGCATTTGAATCAATTCATGACCTTAAACGCGTAGAGAAGAAATATGTCTTTCTGTAATTATTTATTTGTGATCGATGAACAAATAAATAACTTTATAGTAGAAGAAAAATGACCATAAACTTTCAAATTAATCAATTGATTAAAAGAAAAGTAACACAATTTGAAAGATTAGTGAAGGGTAAGGAAACAACTAGCACATATAACATGAGCATGAAGGCTGAAAATAGGAAGCTCAACTGCTCAAGAATGAATAAGCCGTCGATGAAGCAGCCCTCCGTTTGAAATAATTTATGCACTTTCCTTCACTCCATGGACCTTCTCGAATAACTAAAAGCCTTCTATTTTTATCAAATGACTCAGCTCCCCTTGGCTCTTCCATCATCCGCTCTCCCTTCCCTCCCTAAGCCATGCTCCTGTGGTGCAGGCCTACCGTGCTTCGTGGTTGCAGCATTTATCGCTAGACATCATTTGTAAGTACTTATATTCGTGCACTGACAAAGCGGACGAGATGTCCTTCCCTGTTGCATTGTATTAGGATGTGAAATACAATATAATTATAATTGAATGGAACAGTGAGTTGTGATGTGTTGATGCTATAAAGATATTAAAAAAGAGAGTTATAGATCGCAAGCTCAAATATGCTATCTTAAGGGTTGGAAGCAGTTCGATGTATTTGATACTCCAGAAATAAGAGAGCATACTACCGTCCAAGCATTATGATACTTTCGATGTGTTAAATTGAATACAACTCACAGATATTTTGGACGCTTCTTTTCTTAAGAATAATTCACTAGAACGTTAGTCCAGTTGGCATAACTAGATAAGTCTAATTAAAGTCTGAATTGATGTTTAGCACAATTGGCGCTACTCTTCTTTTAATCATGTTTAATCATACCAAGTATAACTCGTTGCAACAACTAGACATTCTCTCATCTTTGATGCTTAGATTGCTCTATCATATATACCATACATTTAATTAACGTTAATTTTTACTCTTAATATGCTATCATCCAAACTCAAAAAACAGCACACTACATTTCATATATTGAATTGGACAGTATAACTCACGAATATTTCGAACATACTTCTTATATAACGTTTAATCTATCAAGTATCAAATATCAAGTATGCCAAAGCATTCTATTCCCATTTAGAAAAGTCAACCCTTGTGTAGTTAAATTACACATTCTTCAAAAAAAAAAAACATTTATCATAATATTTTTATTTTTTTAATCACATATTTTTCAAAATCAAATTTCAAAGACTCCCCAACCGAGCAATGAATTATTTTCTTCAATCCTACTCATAAGAACATTAAGCTCTTGTTTGGTGTTGATAAAAATCAAAATTTTAGTAAATTTTAATAAAAGTTAGATAAAATATATGATTATAATATTGTAGATTTCATTAACCACGTGACTAAAATTAATTACTTATTTTGATTTAAATCTTAACTTAACTTTTTAGTTTACGTAACCTAAATTTGAATAGTTACAATCTCGTGACCTTGTAAATTTTAAAGAGAGAATAAAATAACAAATTAATTTCTCAGAAAATAAACTTTCTCTCTCACACACACCCGCACAGAAACACGCTCAACACACACTTAGAGCTAGGGCTAGGGTTCCTAACAGATTTTCGAAATTTCCAAATTTGTTCGAGTATTCCAATAACAAGATCGATGGCAGAAGAGGTGGCGGTGGAGAGGAACGGTGGCGGAGACGATTGGAGCGAAACGAGCGATTACAAGTCGGAGGACGAGGGGACAAAGGACTACAGGCGCGGAGGCTACCACGCTGTACGAATAGGTGATACATTCAATCACGGCCGATATGTTGTTCAGAGCAAGCTCGGCTGGGGCCATTTCTCCACCGTCTGGCTCGCTTGGGACACCCAAAAATCTGTACATTTCTCGATTCATCTACCTTATTTGGAAATTTGTACTGTTCTTGTTATGCATTTTCTGTTGTTTTGTGGAGTTATGGTTTCTCTTTTGAACTAATATTATTCTAGGACATGGGGTAGACGCAATGAATACAGAGAGAGAGAGAGAGAGAGAGAGAGAGAGAGAGAGTTTATAAAATGCATTGTTTAATTAAGTTTTGAACGTAATTATAGTTTGACTGATTGTGATTTTCTTTTATGTTAAATATTTGTGTGATAGAGGTATGTAGCACTAAAAGTTCAAAAGAGTGCACAGCACTACACAGAAGCAGCAATGGACGAGATCACTATATTAAAACAGATTGCCGAGGGAGATCCAGAAGACAAGAAATGTGTTGTGAAGCTTTTGGATAACTTTAAGCATTCAGGACCAAATGGACAGCATGTCTGTATGGTTTTTGAGTACTTGGGCGACAATCTTTTGACCCTAATTAAGTATTCAGGATATAGAGGATTGCCTATTCCCACGGTTAAAGAAATTTGCTTCCATATTTTAGTAGGGTTGGATTATTTGCATCGTCAGCTATCAATCATACACACAGATTTGAAGCCAGAGAATATATTGCTTCTGTCAACGATCGATCCAGCTAAAGATCCAAGGAAGTCAGGTGCACCTCTTATTCTCTCCTCGAGTAAAAGCAAGGTCGCGCCGGAGTCTGGATCTTCCAAAAATGCTGAGTGTTCAAATGCTGACCTGACCAAGAATCAGAAAAAGAAAATCCGGAGAAAGGCCAATCGAGCAGCTGAGAGGTGCGTTGAGCTGGGAGAGGAAGCCGAGCTTGATAGTGACGCAAGTGGTCCTGAAGATTCTCATCATGACGGCAAATTAAACAGCGAATCCACTGAAGATCCAACAAATATTTCAACTGCAGAAGATAAATTGGACAGCTCTGATGGTGTGAAGGATGCTGGCAAAGGGACTATAGTGCATAAGAGAGGCAGCCGTTTAACAAGGCAGAAGCTATTGGCTGAAGTTGACCTTAAGTGCAAACTGGTCGATTTTGGAAATGCTTGTTGGACATATAAACAATTCACAACTGACATTCAGACAAGGCAGTACAGGTGTCCTGAGGTTATCCTAGGATCTAAGTACTCCACATCAGCTGATCTATGGTCATTTGCATGCATTTGCTTTGAGCTGGCCACAGGAGATGTTCTTTTCGATCCTCACAGCAGCGACAACTATGACCGTGATGAGGTACTGGCACCTCTCTGTACTTGAATGTTTTCCGAATTTGAGACTTATAGGATTAATAAACTAAGGTTTTTATTATTGACCGCGGGATCCGATAAATGCAATTATAAACGTATATGAATAGAGCAAGACTCGTGTTATACATGAATGACCAAAAACACCGTTCTGCTGAACTGCTTAGTGGGTCATCTCTGATTGCAAGTCTGGTTCTAGTCATTTCATTACTAAGTGCTTGTAGTACTGTTTTATTGTGTTATAAAACTTTATTATGTATCATGATGACTGGACTGTTGCCGTACTTTTGAAAATATTATAGTGGCATTTCATGTTTGCCTTTACTTGGAGTAGGCTTAACACTCGTTATAAATTTGCTACTGCCTTGAAGCGAACAGCTCCAGTGCTGGCACTGATAGTCGTTTGATTGAGCGTCTTTTACAATTCATGCCTAAAAGCTTAGTCAATTATATTGCCCATATCAGGATATCACATGTTGGTTATTGTTCTTCCCGAGCTTCTGTTAGGCCATCCTTTGTTTGTTGTGCATATTTGAAATGCCATCGAGTGATTTCACCCAGAGGAACTTTCAGTTTTTATGTGGGTATCCGAAGTCGTAGAGTAACTTGAAATGATTGTTTTTATGTTGCTTAAATAAAGACCTACTATAATAGGAAGATCTTGATTGATACATGGCTTTTCTACATGGCATTCCAATATGGCTGGTTCTTGTTACGTTAGGTGGCCAGTATTTGCTGCGCGAATTTTTTGCATGTGTTGACATCTATGTGGTGAAGTATACAGATATTTACTTGTGCATTTCTGTTGACCTATTGGGTTATCTCTGTTTTCCTTTTTTGTAAATTCTTTGATTCGGTTTCGTAGCATACTTTATAGACATATTTACTTCATTTTTTAGTGACAGATGACATCACTTTGTAAAAATATCTCTATATAATGTCATTCTAAAGTGCTACCTTCTTATGTTAGATACTTAGTCCATGTTTGGCTAATGTTTATAAACTGTTTATAATTGGTCAAACCACTTTTATCCACGTACCCACAAGTACTACCCGCTAAACCATAATTCATTTCTATCTGTTTATAATTTAAACCAATTATAAATAGCTCCCAAACATGCTTAATGTTGAGTTAGTGCGCTCTATTTTGTGTTGGCTTGGCTCATCAGTGACCTGTGAGTTTCTGTTTGGTTGCTAAGCTTCAGGTTTCCTTTGGTATGTATTATTATTTATTACCATTTATATCAACAATCTGAACCAGTTACGTAAGATGCATTTCCGTAGCATTTAGTTCAAATTCTTAAATCGCATATATTGGTTTCGCTATTAATTAGTTTCTTTTTCCTTTGAAGGATCATTTGGCCCTGATGATGGAGCTTCTCGGGATGATGCCACGCAAGGTGAGAATTTTTGTTTGTTGTTCGTGAAGAAAATTGGGACAATTTGTTTCTCCTGTTATTGTACCCAAGCAAAAGCCTAAAACCATTGATTTTTGAGTTGAATTAATTTATGAAGCTTGATACATTATATACTCCTCAAGAAGTAATTTTTCCCATGCTTACACAAACTTTCTGCAGATTGCCTTAGGTGGGCGCTACTCACGGGAATTCTTTAATAGATACGGAGATTTGAGACATATCCGTCGATTACGATTTTGGCCTCTCAATAAGGTGCTTGTGGAAAAATATGACTTCAGTGAGCAAGATGCAAATGACCTGTCTGACTTCCTTGTTCAGATACTCGATTTTGTACCCGAGAAAAGGCCGACTGCAGCACAATGCCTTGACCATCCATGGATCAGCACAGGCCCTCGACGACTAACCCCTTCCACGTCTCTAGAAAATGGTTACTCAGACAAGCAGAGAGAGAAGGATGAGAGAGAGGCGATGGAGGTCAGAGTGGGAAACATGTCTATTGGCTGACAGACAAAACCTGTTAAAATTTTATCAATCCGTACTATACCCTCCAATACAGTCATAATTAATATAATCTGGTATTGTCTATAATTGTGTTTCATTTTTTCCGTCTTTCACATCATTTTTGAGTTGCCATTATCTTTCTCTCTCTGTTACAATGAGGAACACTTCTTTTATATTCTTTGAGATATACGAGTTTGACGGGGAAGAATATATATGACATGTCGGCATCTTTGTCCAAGTGTCCAACTACACTTTATTGTACAATCCAGGGGCCTGTCCTCGGCGGATCGTCTTATGTATTTCTTTGTGCAATGTTCATATTTGTCTTTCTGGTTAGCACTGGATTGTAGTGAAAACCTACTTTCTTTTTCCCGTTTTCTATTTATAGTTGAATATATTTTTGAAATTCAAAATCAGTGGTGGTGGAGGATCAACCGGAGTTTTTTGACATCTTGGATGATAGAATGTCAAATGTCATCCAATCATTGGTCTGCTTGAAACACAGTCAACACCACCATCCAATCAGTTTTTGCCACAACTTAATATGTCATCCAAGGTGTCAAAAATATATGGTAAAACATCATTATTCAGATCAATTTGTCTATTAAGGTATGTACTTTGTTGTGGTTCATTTCATTTCTCCTGAGAGCGCTCAAGACTTTGATCTTCTAGAGACTTCTTTCACTTGAAAGTTAAAGATACCGTTGACGTTCTCTTGCTCCTTTTTTAGCCTTTGATCAATGGATTATATTTTTATGTTTCGCAGATTTGTTTTACAGAATATACGTGTTGTGTAATTGGAAAGTTAGAAAAAAAAAATTCACCAACACAGCACCTGTATGAGTTCCATGCTATTGATTTGTCATAAATTTCTACAAGAATTGAAAGTAATGGTGAAAAAATATTCATGTAGACGTTGACTCCAAATAAAACTGAAAATGAGATTTAAAAAAAAAGAAGAAGAAGAAGAAGATCTTTAATAATCCGATGTGCAAAACACCTCTTTAGTATTTCAGTCAAATCTTTATTATAAATTAACAGGTGTTAAGAACTATTTGATTTCAGAAGGCGCAAAGCAGAAAACATGTACTTTTATAATACCAATAATAAGTTAAGCTGTTCTGTTCTCTATAATTTTGGATCTGATTTTTTATATAATTACACTAACGAGTGCATTATTATATCCAATAGAAAATAAGTCATATGAGTTTTGGCTTTCTAGAGAGAGAGAGATTGATTATTTACCTTGTAAGCACGTAGGCAACGACTTTGGTGCCAGAGATGATCATCTCCCTTGTTACAAATAAGTGGAAGTTATTGAACTTGGAAAAGTAATAGAACCCTACTATCACATCGTGAGATTTGTATCAGGCGTGCTCTAACAATATTTGTCAATTTATCACTTGGCCAGACTCAAGTTAGACTATACATTTTACATTAATTGTGTTAATTTAATACAATTTTACTCGTTTACTTTGTGTAATGAGGGATTAAATTCACCAATAAACACCTAACTTTACACTTGATGTCACCATGACCACTCAATTTGATTTTATTTTACCATGACTAATTTCATATAACATTTCACCTGACCACCCAATTTCTTTTTCACCATTTTTATTAATTTTAAAAGGGATGAAACGGTGTGTATATATAAATAATAAATTTTAAAAAAATAACTTATATAAAAAAAGTTACTTAAAAAAATAAAATAAAATAAAAAGTTATTTAAAAAAAGACATTCCTTAAAAAATAAAATAAAAACTTATTTTAAAATAAATATTTTTAAAAATAAAGTTGCCGTTTTACCCATTTTAAAATTAATGAAAATTGTAAAAAAATCGGGTGGCATGGTGAAATGTTAGTTGATCATGGTAAAACGTTATATGAAATTGGATAACCATGATGAAATAAAATTAAATTTGATGGCTATGATGATACTAAATATAAAGTTTGATGATCATAATGAAATAAAATTAAATTGGGTGATCATTGTAACACTAAATATAAAGTTGGATAATTATTTGATAAAGTTAATCATGTAATAAGGGGTACAAATATATACAAATAATTTTATTTTCTTAAAGAGGTTCACATATAATATAAAATTTAAGGCAAGAATATGTGCTTATTTGTCAAATATTTAAATGAAAATAAAAAAAATCGGAAAAGGTTTCTGCCTTTCTCACGTTTACATGAACCCTCGAATTATACCTTCACTTCTAGCGGGAAACTAAACTCCATGCCCTAAATCAAAATCGAAATCGAAATCGAAATTGAAATTGAAATCGAAATTCATTAATGTCAAATGATCGCAAATCAGAACTATTCCAAGAACAGAATCATGAAGAACTTGAATTTGAGTCTTATGCACATCATCCTTCTGCCCCAGCTCACGAGGTATTCTCAATCTCTACATGCACATATATATTGTTATCTGTTTTTCTAATTTATAGGTGCCGTTATGATATGCGAAATATGCAGCTGATTGCTTGCACGCTGTACGTGTGTTGGCGGGGGTTGATATGTAATGTCTGAATTGGATGGACTGTTAAGATAATTGGGTTCGCAATTTGCTGTCCAACTATTTGGTAAATGGGGTTATTGTAATGATTGAAAAAATTGTATTTGAGGAAGGAAATTATGGAACTTTTTGCTTAATTTGTGTTGTTAGACATCATATCTGCATTTTTATTTTAAAATAACGGAACTTGGATGCCTATTACAATGTGCATAGATGCGTGGCTCGATTAAAATTACGAAACATGAGATGTGCGTGTGTGATGTATCAGGTGGTGAAGTCAATTGAATCTTAAAAACTATTCGTGATTTTGCAGTCCAACTGTGTGGTAAATGGGGCTTCTTGCAATGATTGGAAAAGGTGGATTTAAGTAGAACATTGTACTTGATGCTTAATTACTGTCACTAGAAAATATATCTGTGTTTAAAAGAAAGGGAGTTTCGGATTTTTGTTGCATTATCCAATATTGAGTGGCTAATAGTTAACTGACAAGCCAGTAGGTAGCTTTCTGTAGAATATGGTGTAGACATTTGATGAAAAACTAACTCAGGAAAATAATAATATCATCAGAAGAATATTTTGATTTTTTATTGCGACATAGCCAATGTGATAGTGGTTGATTTTGAGTAATGATGGAGGAATGAATTATGAATTATTAACTTGGACTGTTTATATAAAATTACTGACATTTTCTCTGCAGTCTTTTGATATTTCAACAACAGTTGATCCCAGTTATGTGATTGCTTTGATTCGTAAACTTCTGCCGTCGGATGTAAAAGATGGTGAAAAAGATGCTCTTGAATTGGACAAAGGACCAAAAACTAAAGAATTAGAAGAGCATGCTGTAAATTTATCTGAAAATGAAGGGGAAGTTGAGGCTATGGACACTGCTCATAACATTGGTGAATTGGATGATAAAGAAGCTGTAGATGAAGAATTGCAACATCATCATGATAAGCATCAAGGTGGAATGGTGGGAGAAGAAACCTGGGAAGAGTGTGGATGCATTTTATGGGATCTAGCGGCAAGTGAGGATCATGCTGAATTCATGGTATTGTTAACTTTTCTTCAGGGATAATATGATTTACTTATAATTTCTCAACAGTCTTAAGTTCCAAAAAATGGTTCTCAATCCATACGAATGGAGTTTTTTTTTTTTAACCAGAATTTTGGATTGAAGAGAAATATTCTTGTTTAGATTTTTTGAAGAGGAAAACATAATTGACTTACCATAATCACCCAATCCACCAACCTCACACAACTACAATATAGTATATGCTAAATAAATGCATAACCAGTATAGGACAGACATCTGCCTAAGAATAGATTAAGGGATAGAATTAAATTTTCTTGCATCATGCAAAGGCACCTTTTGCCTTTGAAACATATTGATAGAGACTGTTACATTTCCATACAGGTTCAAAATCTTATTCTTGATGTGCTTTTGGCTACTCTCATGGTTTCTCAATCTTCACGCATCACTGTAAGTGACCTTTTTGTTAGTCTACTTGATTCATTTGACTCTTGTACTAATCAATAATGGAGATGTCACAAGCACACTCATAGTGCCCCTTCAACACCTCCTTTTTTTGTTACAGGAAATTAGTCTAGGAATAATTGGAAACCTTGCTTGCCATGAAACTTCGCGAAAGCAAATATCCTCTACAAATGGACTGATCAAAGTGATTGTGGATCAGTTGTTTCTAGATGACGTGCCTTGCCTTTGTGAAGCATGTAGGTAATGTAACTATATTCAAATTAATTTTAGTTTCATCATATTTTCTCATCTAAGGTGACAGATGGAAAATTTTTTTTTTGTTAACAGGTTGAGCTTAGTATTTCTAAACTAGTCAATTTAGTGAAATATATAAAGTTGTGCAAAAACAATAAGCATATCGATGAGATGCTTGTTGAGTACATGCGACGTTTACTGCAGTGGATAACTTTGAGTTAATTCTGCAAACAGGTCGATTACTTTGGGTCTTCAAGGTGGTGAAGGTGTCGTGTGGGCTGAAGCATTGCAAGCTGAGCAAATAATTTCTCGTATTTTATGGATTGCTGACAACACTTTAAATCTACAGCTTATTGAAAAGGTACACAATATTTGGACTGGTTTTCAGTAAGGATTTTAACTAATTTGTGAATTATGTAGCTGCCATGATATGTGCACAATAGTTCTCTATTAAATTTTTGGTGTAAGCAAAATATGTTTCTTTCTCATCATTTAATAGTTTAGTTCTATATGTGATGGTAATGCACATGATTGTTTTAGAAAGTCTCAAAATTTTGCAATTTCATACTGAGCATGTTGTATGGCACAATAGAAGAAGCTAATGGACCTGAAGATAATGGAATCTTAGAATATTATTAAATAATTATTTAGAACATAGAGCTGGTCCACTGGATATTGAAAGTTGCAAAATAGCCATTGTACTATAAGTTACTTCCGAATTGACAGGAGCATTAGAGGCTTATCAGAAAAGAAGATAACTTTTGGGGCATTTAGGAAATCATTCCTTATCGTGTGACCAGAACTTTGAGATGTTTGCTGATAATTTAGGAATGGAGCAACTTAAATGTTTACATGGAATGAGGTTTATGATGATGGTAAAATGGTATCGATGTTATGGTTTGAATTTCCAAAATAGTAAATAACGATTTCAACTTTGTGATTATAAATAATTATTATTTAAAGACCCATTTTTCTATTGGTTGCTCAATTTTTTTTTCTTTTTTCATTTTTCTGTGTGAAATATCTCTGGAAGAAAGTGCAATATGTGTATATTTGAAATTTGTTTAAGTTGGTTGAGTACATGTGATTGGCTCAATGTTTTATTACATTGCATTGTTGACAGAAGTATAATTGGTTAAATTTATTCCTGGGAGCTCATGTTGGAGAAACACTATTAAATAACATTTACCCCTTCCAATTTAGCATAATCTACTAAATTGTGTACTTTCCTATGATATTTATGTGTTGGAGCCATTGAAGAACTGTTGCTGTCAGTTTTATTGAGCACTACGTTAATCTAATCTTAAACTATTTGGTTCCATTTTCAGAGTGTAGGTTTACTGTTAGCTTCATTGGAAAGTCAAAAGGAAGTAGCAGACATTCTTCTTCTACCTCTGATGAAGTTTGGTCTTTCAGGACTTCTGATCAATTTATTTGCTTCTGAAATGAGCATATTAACAGGAGAGCGCACACCTGAGAGGTATGATTTCTTTTGTCTATTATAAAGTTGCGCCAAACCACATATCTGATTGTACAAGATTGTGAAGCATTGGAACAGTAGTATTAGTTGGAGGCTTGGAGCATGCCTACTGTAATATCTGGACGTGTTAGAATTTCTTTATGCTCTGTGGCCAATGGAAGCGCAGTTTCATTGACGCGCTTGTTTGAGGATTCTTGTTTTTACTTGACTTTTATTCAAAATTTGCACAAAAAAACGATTTTTCGGTATCTTTCATTTTTTAGTTGTATACGTCGAACTAAGTGTCTACTAGCTGATGATCATTTGATAACTACTAAATTATTGCGTCTGCATCAGGTATGATGTTTTAGATTTGATTCTTCGGACAATTGAAGCTCTTTCCGTGGTTGATGAATATTCACAACAAATATGTCAGAATAAAGAACTCTTTCAACTACTGAATATGCTAGTCAAACTCCCTGATAAAATTGAGGTATGCTGCTGCTTGAACCATTCTTCATGTAACCTAATGTCCAATATGTACAACATTTATGCATTTGTATGCTTAAATAAATGTATGAACAGTTGCGTTGTTTAGTGGTGGGCATCCAATTACCACTCTAAATAAGTTGATACCAAAGGCCAGACCACTCTTAATTAGTTGCATCCAAAACTAGAGTGCTTAGAGCTATTCCACATAATTCACCAGGAGGGATTGCAAATAGTGTGATCAATGCACAAACTGGTGCTTCTGGTGCTGGAGCAGCGGTAGGTGGTGATTTACTGTTTACTAACTCCCATTTTACCATAATTCAATTTACCTAAGATCTGAGCAAGAGTGAAGCATGCGCTATGGTGGAGCAACAGTCTCGTTCATATGATGGTGGAGATGTAGCAGATGGTGGGAGATGAAATTACTCCCTAAATGTATATGGTAATGCACACACAGAGGGAGGGAGGTGCTGGAGCTGTTCATGAATTTATGCCTTTTCCAAAATTCAATAGAAAAACCATAGAATAGTTTGTTGGTTGTTCGTCCAATTTCATCTACTGCTTATACCAGCGAGTTTTACCTCTTTCAATGAGAACATTGTCTGTCCCTGCAGGTTGCCAACTCGTGTGTAACTGCTGCAGTGTTGATTGCAAATATTCTGACTGATGCAGCTGATCTAGCTTCCGATTTGTCACGAGGTGAAACAAAAATTATTCTTTTCACTAAAATTTCGTCCAAAGGCTGTGCATTATTTTCTTCTCTTTTCAAATAAAACAAAACTAAAATTAACAGGGATGTTTTGGTCCTCTTCAGATCCAAGTTTCTTACAGGGTATTTTTGATATACATCCACTTGCTTCCAGTGACATGGAAGCACGAAGTGCTCTTTGGAGCATCATTGCAAGATTATTATCTCAGATCCAAGAAAGTGAGATGAGCCCATCAAATTTGAATCTTTTTGTTGCAATTTTTGCTACTAAAGTAGATTTGATAGAAGATGAACTCCTTGACCATGAGTTGGATGATGTAGAACACGAGAGCTCAGCTACTTGTGGCACTAAAGCAAATGCCAAAAGAATTGCTGTATCCTTTTGTCTGTGTTACTTAAATTCAACTAAAGAATTGTTCCGTTTAAATTGGAGTATTTCTATCTGCACACTGCGGTTTTGTAGTTTCTCCAATCACTTTGTTCACCTTCACTTGGTTAACAGCTGAAAAGAATATTCGATATTTTAACACAATGGAAAATTCTAGAGGACAACAGAAAGAAGGTTTCCAAGGAAGAAAAGTACATCAATGAAGAAGATGTTGATAAATTGTTGAATATCTGTCATAAAACATGGGGTAAGAGAGGCCCTATATTTTTACATACATTTTCCCTTTGTTCCTATCATTGTTTTTTACATACATTTTCCCTTTGTATAGTGTGAAATTGTGATTTTACTCGTGCCATTTCCAATTAGTTGGCGATGTATATATGCTACTAGATTTTTAGGAAGAATGATTTTCTGCCTCAATAGCTAATGCAGGATCATGCATAATGGATCATTGTTGATGGTCACCCTTGTTAAAGCTTTGCCCTGTGAAACGGGAAGACCTAATAGATGTTGGAGGAACTTGAACCTAGTCCTTGGTTGCTAGCTGCATATTTGGTACGCAGTATTCAGTACAACCAGACAGGACAATATAGTGCTATCCAATCCTACCAATCATGCTATATAAGTGCTCATATTTGTCAAGGCGAGATAAGCTTGTCTATCTATCCATTGGAACAAGTATTTACCTGTATGGTGAATGACTCTTTACATGTATTTATTAACTGTTCGGCCACCTCAAGGCTAAATATGTATGGTGAATGAATCTTTACATGTATTTATTAACTGTTCGGCCACTTTACCGTTGATCTTAGAGGCTAACAATTAGTCTTGGGAATGTTTGAATTGATGGCTTCCATCAGCATGTCAAATAGTTTTGAGGATTGCTTATATTTGATACGTCAAAATGCTAACTTTTGTAATTTTCAATTATAATTAGGGATCATACAATTATCTTTTTCATGCTTTGCTTGAAGGCTTGGAGAACATTGCAATTAATAAGATCAAGTCATGTTGAAGAGCTTGATACGAGATAACATAGTTGGAAACTAACCGCCTATGAACCTTTTCTTTGCAAAAATTAGCTGGCTTCACAGCTTCCTGGGAAATGATTTCAATGGAACGCATGAATTTCATCGAACCCTTGTTCTCTCACCTCTGCAATAAATCATGGAACGTAGGCCGGTAGAACACTTCGAAGATCTCTGTGACTTAAAGGTACAACAGACTCCCTTTCTGGAAAGGGAGAAAGATCAACCATTTTGTCAACCTGAAATTTGGACCACTTCAGCTTACATAAAAATGTTGACAGATGAACTGTATATATTTTATTCCGAATTTGAGTTTTTGGTTCGACCTGAAGATAATGACAAGTACATCGGCATCATCTCTTCATCAATCATATTCGTGCGTGGAACTCTTGCCACAACGATGAACGGAAACAATGACCACACGCGCATCTCATATCATTCATCAAGTTTACTGATGGCATGGTTTACATATACTGTGTGGAAGGCGAGACTCAAGACCAGAAGTGAGAAAATGAACTGAACTCTCGAGTTTATTCATGCAACCCCGCGATCATGTCTTTTAGCTCTATGCAACATTGGATACTCTAATTGTTCTTATAGCTTTTCATCTCATGCCAAAAATGTATTCTAGTGATCAATTCGAGAGGCACTTGAGCTTGCCTCGAGAGAAAAACCTTTGACAGAATCAACAATAAAACACTGACCAAAGGACGGCATAATAAGCATACCAAAAATAGCCATTTCTCTTAGTTTCTTATATATAATTATCTGAAATAATAACTAAAACATTTCAATGACAACTGCTACTGGATAAAACAAGAATAGGAAATAGAAAAAGGGTGATTATATTCCCAACACAATTTTTTATTTCTTGTACCACATTTTAATTGCAGTTAAGATTCTTAATCTTTACTCATATAAGTGTGGGCAAAAAAAAATTCCTCATTTCAAAGCATGACAAGATGCACAAATTAATGAAAGGTTGAAAATAAGAATTTGACTAAAAAAAAAAAAAAAGTTAAGAAAATATTTGCTACAATGAATACCAGAGATGAATGCTTAAGGCGGCTACTCCGAATAATATATCACAACCCTAAAATTCTATGTTACACAAGGACATTTATTACTAATACCCATTTTATCTCATTTCACAAAGTGACACGGCGTTGACCTAGGAAATCAATGTCATGCAAAAAGGACTTCCAATAACACTTAGAAGATTCGGCAAGTGACATATTAGCATGACAAAGACGACAAAAGTCGCTCAAATTATGAAAGTCAAATAATTTTTCAAAAAGTATCAAATCAATCAAGAAATGATTCGGGTGCGATAAGACCATCAAAGTCCCACAATTGGAATGTTACTTGCCTAGAAGGAGAGTGTACGTCCCAGACAAAGTTTCTTGCCAGGGGATAATTATAGTGATAAGGGAAAGAAGAATGCTTATTAACTAGGTAACAATATAAGGACATAATATAGATGTAAGAGTCAGTGACTTACTATTTGAATTGTACATGGTATTATATGACTTTTCTTTCTTTTTTTATTTATTATTTTTTTTGTTTTATTTTTATTTTTTAAAAGAACGCTAATAAAGCATAATGTTGATGATTTTGTGTTTTTCTAAAAAAGTAAAAATAAAATTGACAAGTCAGTACCTCACGAAACTTAGAAGAGCCAAATGGTGTCCAAGTTATCACCTTCAAGCTGATTTAATTGAATTCTCTTGATTCAATTATGTTTATTGGCTAAACTTTAAACCCTAATAGTGTAATCCAAGAATTTTCCATCCTTGTTAATTGGAAATTGGCCAGATATTTTCCTAGGACACAGTGGCCTCAGGCAAGTCCACTTCTTCATCCCCATCCTCTATAATCATTCCTATTGAAATCTACAGGGTTTCAAGTTATGATCCATCAAAGCCTAGTAGTTTCAGTTTTTCCCATCCCTTATCTCGCCTTTGTGGATTTCTTATTTATATTTGCTAAAGTATTCTTTCTATGCCATAGCCAATAACCCCATCTTGAAATTGTCAACAAGTCTGAATGACTGCCTCTTTGCTAATCTCAACAAGTCCCTTGTTTGCTTTGGTACCAATCTCTGTTACATTCTGACACGTCTAATTCCACAGGAATGAAGGAGGGCCTTCTTCCTACTACCAATTCTACCTGATTAAAGACTAAATGCTGTCGAACCCCAAGGGATCCTATTACCAGTAGGATCAACAGCTGGAAAGCCAAAATTTACTCAAGCCAGAAGACTTCAACTAATACATTTGTTTTCATTTGAGATAACTTTAAATGCAAAGAGAACTTCAATTAAACCGATAAATCTGCATCTATCTTGAGGCTGTGAAGTTGCTGATTTAGTGTAGATGTATGTTA
>CAIGRP010064947.1:0-45272 GCA_903798385.1 Fraxinus cuspidata | reverse complement strand
GGAAGTAATTTTCAAATGTTACAATAGAAAAGTTATTTCCCAGCTTAAAAAACGAAAAAAATACAAACTTCAAATATATATATATTACAATTTTATTTTTTCCTTTAACAATATCAATGACCTCAACTACTTAAAAAAAAATAGTAATAGTACTTCAAAAATACTACGCACGTCATTCATTCGATATATAAGACGTGCAACGCACGTGTTTATTACTAGTAAGTTTAAACGTAATAAGACTTTTTTTTCAATTTTTTAAATAATTTTAATCATAAGTTTTTTTTTTTTTTTTAGATTTACATTTTTTATCAACTTTTCAATCACGTAATTCTTTTTTTTTTTATCAATATCTACTAAAATTTAATTTTTAGTTACACCATATAGGTCTAAGAGTGTTGAACTTTTATATTTTGATTGTTATTTTTTATATTTCATTTCATAAGTACGTCAAAATTTGGAAAAATAAGCTAATAGAACCAATATGTGGTTTCCTATTGCAGCTAATAGAAATAATACTTTTGATGATATCGAAAATTATTTAATATTTTTCTTTTGTCTCTCTCAACTCACTCAAATATGCAGCTAATACAGCCAATACTTTTGATATTATCAATAAATATCCAATTCAAAACTCACTTGGTTCTTAATTTTCACTATATTAGATTAAACTCGAATGAAAAGGGAAAACGTGTAGTAAAATTTATGCAAATTGTCATTTCTCATCCAAAGTATCAAATCACATCCGGATCCAACTCGAACAATTTGATTGATTATTTTTTTTTGATTCATATTAGTGCTGAATGTTAAATTTAAATAAATAATGCCTATGTATGGCCCTTATTTTTCTTAAAAAAATATTTTTTAACAGCACATTCTTTCATAAAATAATATTACACGTAAATTAAAAAAATTCCTTATTTTTTGACCATATATATTTTAAAAAATTATTATTCAAAAACTCATTTCTCCCAAATTTTCATTATGTTCTCTATATAATAGCTTTAATATATGTTTTCATCATCTATTTATATTGTCTATTTGTTCTCTGATTTCCTTACTATCTCTCGCATCTTTTCCTTTATATTTTCGTATATATAGAAGACCTCAAATTATCGGGAAAAAAATAACAATTTTTGTGATTCTGGAGTTAATTAATTGCACCACTTTAACTCAAAAATACAGAATAGACTCAATGAAGAAAAAATTAAAATTATATTAGTCATTCATTATAATATTATGCTAATATTACAAGTACCAAAAAATGTCTCCATTGAAGAAAATAACCTAAGATAATATAAGAACAATGTAATCTATGACTTTCAAAAATCTTCTTAAAAAGTATTGATAAAGGGCAAGTAACTTGCTATTGGTTCAAATCTAATTCACGAGAAGAGGGAAAATTGTTGCACTGTGAAAATCATCTATTGAAAACAAATTCTTTTTTTTAAATTTTTAGAAAAATATATTAAGAATTTGATTTTAATCTACACCCAACACGTCTAAGACAAACCAATATTAAACCATCAAACAATATGTTGGTATCATTTGCATGTTTACAAGGTGATTATAAGATAATCTTCGAACTTGGTCTATTCATAATGTCGTATAATATGTTTGTAGGGACGAGACAGTTTAATTGCATTCCAAAGAATAACAGACCACCCTTTTTTAAGTATAGATGTTTATCACGCCGAAAAAGTGTGTATATATACATAAATCAATGATTTTCGACTTATTTTTTCAATAAAAGGTTAATCCTTAATTTTTGACAAATAGCAAGTTCGTCTCAATTATCTTTCTTTATAGTTGCATAATAAATTTTTAACGATGAAAACTATCTAAATCTTCGATACATTGTGATGTAACACTTATAAAAACGTGTCTCGCTTCAAATTTCTAAATATCAAATTAAAGTTGAGAAGTAAGATTAATTTCATAAAATCAGATATTCGATTTCTTTAATAAAGATTTATAAAGTCAATGAGTGTTGGTTGCAACTATAATGGTGAGGATCGACTTACTATTGAAGTAATAGATTAGGGACTAAGCGTGCAATTTTTTTTTTCACAGTACATATTATAAGATTGAAATGGTTAACATTTTGAAAAAAAAAAAATTATTAGCTGTTTATGTTTTAATTGTGTCAAATAGGATACAATCTACTTTATCAAACAAATAATTATTAACAGATTATGCAAATTGAAATTGATAAAAAGTAAACGTGTTATTAGATTGTGTAGAAGTATTATTTCGAAGGATTTGGATTTCTTCCCTAAAGGAATTATATTTATTCCTAAATCATGTAATCAGATCATCAAGAATATATTTACTTATAGATTCCATGAAATATATAATTAAAAAGTGATTCTACAGTTTATAAACATTAACCTAATAGCAACGTTTCAATAACCACAACATACCATATTAATTATACAAGTTCACTCGATTATCTTCATCACATTCTCATGAATGTCACACCGTCCATTCCTTTAAACCAAAACTTTTGTAAGTCTACACAAAACACGTTCCCAATCCCGACTCGCGACTATTTACAAATACCTAAAAATATGAATGTAACAAATATAACACGAAATCCAAGTTACGACAAAGCCGGTTTAGGACGGCCATGCAATGTGCCGGCAAACTTCCTAATTCCATTGACAGCACTGCAAATTGCGTACTGCCAATTTTCATAATTTTTTCATCTCTTTTCCTTTTCACCGTCCCCTTTAAAAACCACTACATTGGAAGACTCCGTCATATTCTTAACTTTTAATTTCTTCACAAAATTTACAGCAATATATTTTCATGGCGAAGTTATCACAGCAGAACCCTAAGAACAGTTCAAACAATGGTACTACCAGTGTAAACAATCCTGGGATGAAACCGAAACGTACTAGGAAAACAATCCCAAGAGACACTCCACCTCAACGTAGTTCGATTCATCGAGGGGTCACGAGGTCATTAATTCAACCACATTGCACACATGACCCATGTTTGCACGGGATCGAAGCCTAGCTATTATAGTGATTGTGCCCTTTGTGGTGCCTGCAATTGTGACTGTTCGGCACTGCAAACTCTGGCAGCACAGTCCGGTCCCTCGCCTCATGGCTGATATATAGTCCATTTAAGATCGTGCATTTACTTTGATCACTTAAAACTCTCTTTGTGTGTGTGTGTCTAATTTCCAATTAATTTGAAAAAAATTGCTGCAGGCATCGATGGACAGGGAGATATGAAGCACATTTGTGGGATAAGAATTGCTGGAATGAAGCACAAAACAAGAAAGGGAGACAAAGTGAGTGAGAGTCAACATTAATCTATATATCAATGCTTCTTTTCCATGATATTCTCGTCGTCCCTCGTCGTAAAGTAATCCCCATGAAGCATTATTGTTTGTTTGATAAGGACTTTGCGACGAAAAAAAATAGTTCAAAATTTTTTATTCTATTTTATTGTCCTATTGTGTTTTAGTATTTGATGCATTATGTGAATTAATTTTTCTCACATTTTTTTTTTTGCTGTTTTTCTTGGTCTGATTTGATGGCATTTTGATGGGAAAATCAGTATATCTTGGTATGTACAAAATTGTAGCTATAAAAAGTTACATTCTTCTTAATTTTCGTTTAATTTCCTTGAGGAAATTTATTAATTTCTCACGATTTAACTTTTTAAATTTTGTTGCTTAAATAGGTGCCTATGATGATGAAGCAGCAGCTGCACATGCTTATGACTTGGCTGCACTTAAATACTGGGGTCCAGATACTATTCTTAATTTTCCGGTAATTAATTATTTTCTCATAAATATTTAGAATTATAATCTTAATTAATTTTTAATCCATGTAAAATTCTCGATCATTTATATTTTTACAATATATAGCTGTTAATGTATGAGAAAGAATTGACGGAAATGGAGGGTCAGTCCAGAGAAGAATATATTGGATCAATAAGAAGGTATTAATTTCTGATAAAATATTGGTTGTAATTGATTTATTTTAGATACAAATACTTATTATTTTTTTTTACATTTTTTTATAATGTAATTCAAATAATTACAGGAAAAGCAGTGGCTTTTCAAGGGGAGTGTCCGAATATAGAGGAGTTGCAAGGTACAAAAAACATTACAATAATGGTTAACTAGCTTTTATTTTCATAATCGAAAAATTTTAGACCCGAGATTAGATAAATCATCTAAATTGCACTTTCGTGTCGCGGAAACGTGCTAAACTCGACATGGCATGAAAATATTAAAAACAGAGAATATGACGTAACATTCATCGACTATTATTATGCTTAGTTCAACGTACCAAATATATTAGTATATAACGTAATCACATAAGCTAATAAAAAGCTATCAAAGCATATCGTTCTGTTTATAGATTTAAAACTTAATTTAAATTTTTTCTGAGAATATAGTTTAATCATCACGCAATCTCTCTAACGCGATGTAGAAAACACGATCATTATGGACCTTTGATAGTATTAAATAGAAATAATTAGCATTATAATAAATAAACTATTAACTGCTTTTTCTTTCTTAACAACGTTTAAAATACATATTATCTGAATGCTAAAAAGTTTATTCGCAGGCATCATCATAATGGAAGATGGGAAGCTCGAATTGGCAGGGTCTTCGGCAACAAATACCTTTATCTTGGGACATACGGTAAAAATCTATTTATACCCTAAATGTTTCTTGCACGGCAAATAACAAAATTGTCGAGTCTTTTTTAGTCCCAGTTTGATAGAAATTAAAATCAAAGTAAAAAACAACAATTGATTTCAACCACATATTTGATGAGACCAATAAGTTTTGATAAAAATTGATGAAATATGTGGTTAAAAAATTATGAATTACATAAATTATTTAATTAAAATTAATTGTTAACTTTAACTTAAATTTTAATCCAAATTTTAAGTGATTCCGAAGAGGGGCTTATTAATTTGGAACATACATGAATAAGAATTCTGTATTCATCTTTGTACTCTCAATAATTTCAGCTACCCAAGAAGAGGCTGCAGTTGCATATGACATGGCAGCAATTGAATATCGAGGTCTTAATGCAGTTACAAATTTCAATCTTAGTCGTTACATCAAATGGTTAAGACCTAACAACACCACCAACAAGCCTAACCCTAACCCTAACCCTAATCCTGTCACTACTAATTTGGCACCGAGCAAAACCCACAACTCGGACACCTCAGCCCACGACCACCACTTCCAACCACCATCAGATGCGACTCACGCCACCTCATTTGAGTCTCGACCCACCACTGCCACTTCTGCACTCGGGCTTTTATTACAATCTACCAAGTTTAAGGAAATGATGGAGATGACCTTGGCGGTCGAGTCTCCCCAGCCACCAACAGAGATGGAGCACGAGCCTTCTCAAATCAGCATCCCTGAAGATATAAATACATATTTTGACACTAGGGATTTCTCTACATACAATGATCAAGGGGATGATCATGACATACTTGGGCAGCTCAACTCATTCATGCAGCCTATGGTTCAGTTTGACTTAATGCTTAATGGGGAAGATTTAATGATATAATTAATTATGAGGGCATTAAAAATAGAATGACAAGTTTTTATAGAGGTGGATTATTCTTTGAATTGCATTTTTTTTTTGTAGATATTCTATGTAATAAAACATGCATCAATATTAACGTGTAGTCTTTGTTCTCATTAATTTCATCAATAAAAATCATTTTTTGTCTTAAGTTTGACAGCTTTAATTTACAAGAGTCTGCGTACACGAGAAGAGATTATTCGAGTTTTTAAGTTAAACTATTTTCCGGAATGAGAAGTGGCAACTGGTCGTGGAAACTTTTAACAAATCTGTACATAAAATGCGTGATCTGTATTTGTAAGCAACTTTGACAAGATTTAAAAAAAAAATTGATAAAAATTTTTTACAGCTAAGAACATGTTTGATACATAATTTAAAAAATTAATTTATTTTTATTTCCTAATATTGTTCTATTCGCATCTTAATTAACAACTTTCCAACGAATCAGCTCTATAATTACTCATAGACCTGTTTGATTGGCTCCACCTTTTGGACTCGGAGTCAACGAAGCCCAAAACCATATAAGCAGACCTGACCACATAGACACTAACTTCCAGGGCTGTTGGCCCATTGGGCCTTTTAGTGCCACAAACCCACTCTATAGCTCATTCTCCAAAGTCAAAATTAATCACGTATATATAAATTGATTGTTTTTTAAAGTTCTGCTTCAAGCATTCATTCTCCTCCTTGTAATCGATAATTATACTGTAAATATTTACACGGTAATAGTTCGGAGAATATAGAATATTTATTTAAAGAATGGCGAATCAGTCCACATCCCTTCCGATTCTCTGTGCTTCTTTCAATCAAGATAACAGGTAACACAAATTATTAACCGAAAAGAAACAGATTTCGGTTTTATTTATTTTTCTGAATTATTGGATGTATAAATTCATTTTGGGTCAGCTGCTTTGTAATTGGAACGAAGGACGGGTTCAAAATCTTCGATTGTAATACTGGAAGACTCCTTTATGAAAGAGGTATATATGTATGCATTTGATTGTCAACTGAAATTCAGTTTTGTTGTAGCTTTTTTTAATAATAATTATTGAAATTGGATTTCTTCTCAGTTATTGGGGCTTTTGTGATTGCTGAAATGCTATACAGTTCAAATCTTCTTGCCATTGTTGGGGCTGGTGAACAGGTTTTTTTTTTTTTTGTTGCTCTTTTTAACTTTTAAACAGTATAATTTGTTAGTTCTTATGTTTCACCCACCCGCTTTCATCAGCCATCTTTATCACCACGGAGGTTATGTTTGTTTAAAACCACGAGTGGAACTGCTCTCCGAGAACTCAACTTTTTGACTTCCATCCTTGCAGTTCGAATAAATAGGAAAAGGTGAAATCTTCTCCCTTTTTTTGGTTATAGACTTTGAGAATTAGGGAGCTATAATATCAAATTAGATGCTTAATGTCAAAATGAGGTTCAGTAATATAGCAACCTGTTGATTTTGCTGTGGAATTTGAAAACACTGTAGATAATCTGCGTGTGTTCTCTCTCCCACCCTCGATCTGTGTAAAGTTTTCCTTTACTACTTTTCTGTTATCTAATCTATTTTGGCAGTTCTAGTTGAAAGTTGTTGTTTATAGAATGCAGTTCAGTCTAGATTCTTAGAAAATTGAGTGGGGTTAGTAGGCTAGACTGTTCTTATTTTGATTTCACGCTTTCAGATAAAGATTTAATCTTGGAAATCCAGTGAAATTCGATGCAAAGTTCAGTGCTTGATATTCATTGAACTTTAAAAGTGTTATGTAATAGGAGTCCACCATAGAGCTTATTTTCTACTCCACCTTTTGTGGTCATGATTAATGTCCTTCACTGTTCTTTTTTCTTTTTTTAAGTTTGTCCTTTTGTTTGATCTTCATTGCTGTTTGTTTTTGTTAAATGAATGGTAATACTAATATATGAAGTAAGGGACAGAAGGGAAGAAGTCATGAGGGAAGGGGCCTTCTTTAACGAAGCAAGTAATTTACCTAGTTGGACATCCAATTCCTTCAGTTTCAATTATTTTGAGTATGCCTTACGTATGTATCAAAAGATGGCCAATCAATTTACAAATTCTTTGTCAGAAGGTGGGAACAAACTAAAATAAAAATTAAAAAAAATGTTTTGAGGTCTGGGATGGGGCTAGGGAATTGAAGACAAAAAGGTAATGGGAGAACCGCTAAAGTCTCGACAGTAACTTTCAAAAGTTTAAAGAAGACAAAAATATGCCATGTGCCATGAGAGAATCAATGAATAGTGTTTGAATGTCAAATAGACTTATCTTCCTCTGGGGATGTGTTTACATTGCCACTGGGAAGTTGAAAGATAGAGACCCCGAGGAAAATGTTCTATGATGCACAACTTGTGGTGTAGAATCATTAACAGAGAAGTGGGTAGATTGGACCGATTTGTGGATGGACCAGGACTGGTCTGGACACTGAGAATTTCAGCCATGTTTCAGGTTGTGAAGACCTTGGATATTAACAGGGCAGATCCAGAGAGATTACAGTCATTATGAGAAAAAGACTCTCTCTACAATTCTCTATAGAAATATCATTTCGTCACTATCTCCGAATAGCTATATCAAGATGTCAAATGATGAAGACTTTGAGTTTGATTGCTTTTTAGCAAAGGGGAATGGTGTTTTGTTTTTTATTAACTTTATAATTGTACTAACTAGTATTCCACTTCACTGCGTACATAACGTTTATTGCTAAACCGGTATGATTATTGGTGTGACACCTTGATTGAATGAAATAACTAGGCACTTGAGAGTTTGTACGGTTGATGTTATTCAATTCTACTTGAAGCTGATTGATCAAGGGCCTAAGGCTTAGATAGTTTTATTATATGTTCCTCAGAAATCACGTGTGGTAACATGCATCAAGAACCATAATCCTAGACCACAACCGCATGAGATGTCAGTGGATTTAGTCAAACTAACAATAGGTTTTACTTGATTGGAATATGAATATGGGCTACTAATGACAGAAGACAAAGCTGTCAGCTGTAACCATCTGTAGATAGAAATCATAGAATCTATTAATTCGTTAAGAAGTCTGTATTCACAAATAATCTAATGCATTGTGCATCTTTTAGTGATCAAAGTGCAAATTCTCTTAACCTCCCTTTTTTGTTTGCTTAACGTATTTGCAGATTGGTAGTTATATTGCTGGAAAAAACATTTATATATGATATTAACACACTGGAAATAAAGGATACAATTGATACAGTGCCAAATTCGAAAGGTCAGTTTGAACTATTTTTTTTCCCAATTTGCCAGTGGTTGCAATCTGTTCTGTTATGCCATTTTCTCTAAATCTCATTGTTCTTACCAACAATAAGATATCGAGATCCATATATATTTTAAGTAACTGAAAGCTTGTGACATAAGATATTGAGGTTCCGTTATTAAGATAGTAAACTTATTAGAATGCTGAAATTTAAAATATACTTCAGCTAGGTTCACTACTTCCTAGTGTTGCCGACACCATAACCTTATTGAACAAGGTTTTAAGCTTTTGGCTTTTAAAGTGCGTTGTGGTATAAGTAACGCTTCCTGATTTTTTGAGTATTTTAAAAAAGAATAATAAGTAACTCCCTCCAATCTGCTTCAGTCCTAAAGTTAATCCTACCCTGTCCCTGCAGAGAGGGAGGGGTGATAAAAAATTTGGATCCAGCAATCAGTTGTTGCTGGAATGGTCTTCACAATGAGAGAGGAACAATTGCAAGGCTACAGGCAACATTGGAATCACCCTGGAAGAATGGGAGTTCAACACTTTCACCGATGTCTTGTTCTTTTCACCATGTCGCCATATATTTATATTTCATTGTCTTATAAGAATACGTCAGGAGTAATAACAAGCTCTATTGCTCTTAGTCTTGGGCTGGTGAACTTTTGCAATTTTCATCTCAGGACTTTGTGCATTTTCTGCAAGTTTGGATGGTCCCTTCTTGGCTCTTCCAGCTAGTACAGTGAAAGGATCTGTCTTGATCTACAATGTCACGGATTTACATCCACACTGTGAGGTTGTGACTCAAATCTCTTAATGTTACTTATTTCAGCAGGAATCTGCGAGCAAAGTTTCTTGGTTTGACATTTCCTTTTTTTCATTTTGTACACGTCTTTTCCATAATTTTGTTGGGTGTGTCCTAGCGTCCATGTTATTCCTAGAGTACTATTATATATCAAATTAATTCAATTAAGAGCAAGTTTTGCAAAGCTTAAAAATGAGTAACTTTTTGTTTCAAAACACCTTTGGATAGCTTACTCTTTTCTTTACATTTGCAATGGCTGTTCAACATGGATCAACAAATTCTTTATATCCTTCCTGTATTCCACAATTTTTAACTTTTTGTAGCGAAAATGCAGATAGATGCCCACCGCTCACCATTGGCTGCCATGGTTTTTTCTTCAAATGGGATGTATATGGCGACAGCATCTGAACAGGGAACCATTATCCGAGTTCATCTAGTTTCAGAAGCAACTAAGGTGAAGCATCACAAAGGCAGTTATATATGCTTTTATGGTGGATACAAGTTGTCGAGTAGATAATAGATCCAAATTCATATCTTGCTTTTGACTCTTCGTGCCCGTCTAGAATGAAAGTTATACGTTCATGTATCATTTAATTCGTGGTTGAGTTTTTCTTGTACTTATATTTGTACATTCTAGTTGGAGTCAGTGGTCAGTCTAAGTTGATTAGACAATAATGTCCTTATAACAAAAGTAACAAAATGTGTTTAAGGTTTGGTTGTCATAGCTTCGAGAGTTCAGGATAGATTTGAGATTCAGGCTACCAGATGGGGTTGCACATGCTATTTTCTTTTATTTTTTTTTCTATTTCTAGGAATTGTTCATGGTAGGAGACCATCTCTACCATACATTGATATATTTTCTCAATTGTTATTTATGTTTCTTATATGAGTGCTAAGTTGTCTTATTTTTAGCAGTCATACAGTTTCCGTAGGGGTACGTACCCATCAACTATCTTTTCTCTGTCATTTGGACCATCGGCAGACCTTCCGGATATTCTCCTCGCAACAAGCTCGTCAGGATCAACTCATATTTTTTCTCTGGGTTTTGATCTGAACCAAAGGTAAGAAGAACTATATCTGTCATTCTGCCATTATGCCAATACCTTTACAATCATTCCGAATATCGTGTCTGCCATTATTGAAATGCAGAAACGCATGACTTTCATACTATAAGAATTTGATAAGTTAACCTGGCATCATAAATAAAACATTCTCTGTTTCTTGTCATTCGACTTTCCTTTTTTGTTAATTTGACCTTATGATATGGTATAATATCGTTGATATCTTACTGCCACATGCATTCATAGATTTCACATCCTTTTTGTTTTTTGTCTCCCCCTCTCTCCATCCTCCTCTTCTTTCATAATACGACCTTATGTGTTTCTCCACATGATCAGAGGACACAGCCCTATCCTCGTTTGGACTATTTATTTGACCAGGTCTATTTCTTCCATGTAATAAAACTTCAGAAATCTTGTTTCACAAACTCTATGCAGGCTTAACATTGTAAAAGCTACAGAAACCTTGTCCCACAATCTTAAATTGTCTTAACACAGTCTACTATTAAACTGGACAACTCATGTCTCAGAAGGTTGGACCAAGCACGTAGTTTATATGTGTTAACATGTTTCATGAATCTGATGTTTTCATTTAATTCCCTTCTCTGAACTTTTTCTTTTATTTTTAGAAGCAGGAAATCAACTAGTTTCCTTGGATCATTAATGCCTGGTTCTGTTAGTGATGCACTGGATCCTGCTCATCATCATATATTTCACAATGCTTTTCCTGCTGGAGTCAGAAGGTATAGTAATTTACAAACCTAGATGTAAGTAACCAACTGCCTAATTCTTCAACATGGACTATAATGACAAAAAATTAGGTGTTGCACATGGTGTGGATGGAGGAGCCAATTTTTTGAATGTTTTACAAGAGTAAAGTCAAACATAAAAGAGAATACTTCAAAACAGTTCCTTTCCCCTTTTTCTATTAAGGTTAACGCGCATTTATTTTACCTTTCTTTTCTGTATGTCTTTACAGGATGGTTGACATAATTATTATTTTTATTTTCCTTGGCCCCTAGTCAGTTGAAGTTTTGGACCTGTTTGTCTCTCTTATTTTGTGTTTAAAATTGAAGGAAGAGTAAGCACACGCTTATGATGCTATGGACAAGTCCAGTTTCAAACTGAAGAAAGACTTACTACACGTTTATGATGCTCTGGACAAATGGGATTTTTTTAACATTGTCAGAACCAATAAAGTAAAGAGAAACTTTGGGATATTATAAAAATGTTTTTTTCCATTTTACGGGGACACTGCAAGCTCAGGTCTTTCAGGTAGGATAGTGGTTGGTAGAATATTTTTAATATAACTATTAGAACATGGTGGCTGTTAATGTTAGGTGGCAGCTTTAGCATTGCTAGTGAACAATTAGGTGGCTTTTATATTCAAGTCATTCCCATGTTGACCCATAAATTTGAAGCCCGTGTTTTTAGGGAGGCCGAAGACATCAAAATTTGTTGAGACCTCCTTATTACTTGCATGTTAGGGTCGTGACTGCATAGTTATATAACTCCACTTCTCTGCTTTACCACACATTCTACAGGTAAACGGAAAGCTTTTCCTACTTCTTAACCACACATTCTCCAAAAATTCACAATTCAAAACATTGTTTTTCCAAAAAATGGCCACCAAACAAGGGCTTAAAGTCAACATTCTCTGGACACTTAGTAGCTTCTATTTATCCTTAGGAAACTGAGTTTCGTTCTTTCTCCAACCATCTTTTATGAATCTTCTGGTGTTTTCTTACAGCAATGCAGTGCTACGCAAGATAGATAAAGTTAGTGATACATCAATATCTGGACCTATAGCTTTAAGGTGAGTTTGCCTGATGTCATTATCATGTTTTCTGAAAGTGAATAGCTTTTCGCTCAATTTTAGTGTAGTATTTCATTTCCTTGGTGTACACTCAGATTTCTTTCACTTGGTTTTGTTTCTCATACATTGATGGTGAGTGTGGAAAAGATTGTGTAGAATATCTTGATAACATGGAGATTATACAGCTCCATAAAAACAGTTCTCGAAAGCGAAAAAAGCATAACAATAGTCATTATCCTTTGTTCCAATATTTGTGTTCTCATTCTCTAGAAACAAATAGAAACCAATTTAAACTTCTTTGTAAGTAAATGAGTAATCAACGTGACATAAAAAGGCTGGGAAGATGATTGGAACGTAAATGTTCATTTAAAGTTCGAAAATGCCTGTCTATTAGAACCCTACTATTTCTTGTTTTTGAGTATGCAGTGTAGCTTTGGCTAAAACTTCGGATGTTACTAGTCTTGAAGTCTAACAACAATTAGCTAGAATGTGACTTTTATGATCGTTATATAATCTAAGTGGACAATTTGGTGGATTTTAATTTTGCTAGTGGTCGAACAGTATATCTAAGACTTTCAAGTATCTACAGGCATATACATCTCCTCGACAAATGCATAAATTTGCAATAATCTGATCTTTATGACTTCTTGTGTTGATTTTGTAGAGCCACCATATCAGTAATTACTTATGGTGGATACTTTCAAGAATATGGCTTCAGAATAAACCACAGAAATGAAGCTTCGTGGACCTTAGAACACGAGTTTAATCTCTTGACAGCCACCGCAGAAATAGCTACAAGTCAGAAATAACAAGGTTTGAAGATTATCTTGTTTAGTTGTTTATATTAAGGCAGCAGACATATTATATCAATTTACCGCATTGACAAATAATGTATAAATCCTTGATAAGCTAATATGTAGAAAATGAATGGACCTCTTCAAAATTGCATGAGAACTATAACCATTTACGTGTATGAGCAAGAATACGCTAGGCTTTGAAGAGAGCTCGATCAATGACCAATGAAAGGTTTATAAAGAGTTACAATCCGCACATTATAGCACCTTTTGTGCAAGTCTAATAATTTTGTTCATTCCTTTTTTCACAAGGTAGTTCATTTTTATGTGTAGGGATTGGGCATGGTTTCGAATTGGATCGAAAATAATCTATGCTTTTTTACAATGAAAGTATTGGTTCTATCTGTACTTATGGAATAAAATCAAAACCGCATCGAAAGATTCTCGTTTGATTTGATTCCTTTCCTTTCAGTAAACAAAATTTCTAAATAATTAATGCAAATTATTAAAAAGTTCACTAAAAATGTCTTTGTTTGGCTATTGTTTATAAATTGTTCATAATCGGTCGAATTATTTTTTATTTACATATTTTGTGAAATTCACAAATACTATCCACTATTTATTTTTATCTATTTATAATTTAAATAATTTGATAAGTTATATTTTCATACAAAATATTGCCTAATGAAAATCATCTACCCTATTGGCAAATAAACATAATTAATTAAAAAATCGATTATGTTAGAATCAGTTCTCAGTTCTAGGTATTACCTAGAGTTGGAACCAAACTAAAGTCGGTCGATTCTTGATTCTAAGAATCAAAACTATATAAATTTAAGTCGTTTGATCTCATTTCTTTTGACTACACTTAGAACATTGGTGTCACAGCCCTGCATTATTCTATAACAATGACATTTTATGCAATGTAATTAGAATAATGATATACATTTTTAAGACTTTCAAAGTTTAATAAGTAATAGAATCATGATAGGATGTTCTACTAGACTTCTGTATTAGGTAGATTTTGTACGCGTCCAAAAATTTTCGACATAAATTTTGAACCTTTTCTATTGTCGGGATTAAGGATTAAGAATTAACTTGCTATTTTGACATCAGGACCACAATTTTCCTCCAAAATATAAATTACATTATTTGCTATTATTTTAATATTTAGGGGCACAAAAGTAAATAGTGTAGAGTCTGGGGGATGGAATTGGATTCCCAAAAGAAGGGCACATTCCCAGAATATTACGGTACATTTAACGTTGTTTTTTCTACCATGTTTTATTTGATAAAGAAATCTTTCTTAATAAATAAAACTCCAATAATTCCAAAGATAAACAATTTGGACACTTCATAAATTATATATTGACAAAATTACATCACTTTAGTATTTCAATAAATTATTAATTGTAATATCAAACAATTATTATGATTTGAATAGGTGCATTGGATATAAATATATATAACTCTACTAATCACAAAATACCCTCTTCAACTGAAACTTTAATCAATACATTATTTTAGCTATAATTCTTTCATGATATTGAAAATGGAATCTAATTTTTTTTATGCTTTGTTTTAAGTATTAGTTTGACAGGTGAAAGTATACGAAAAATTTCAAAATAAATTTCAACATCTATCCAAATATTCTTACATTACAAAAGAAACAAACTTAAAATCACGGACCAAAACACAAACAAGCAAAATTATTAGCTTATAATACAAAAATAATAAATTAATTGACATATGATTTGTGGAGGGATTTGTTTGGTAGCTTACCTTTGCAATTAAATATTAAAGTACCGACATGACAATATAGAAAATGAAAAATAATTAGACGTTGACAGTGATTTGATGAATATAGTACTTTTTTTGAAATTGTATTAGAAATTTTTTAGAGTGCGATTAATATATAAAATTTGTGTGAATTTATAATATTTAAATGAATAAATTTAATAAGGACAATATTTGAATATGACGTAAATAAAAATAGCATTTTTTAAAATTTTTGATAGGGATGACTATATATAAAAATGTGGATATAAATAGCGATAACCAACGTAATTAATTCGTTGTTGATAAGATCGACCATTATTATGGTATGAATGACATGGACAAAATTAGGTGAGATTGCGACTGGTCATAGTTTTAATTTCTTAATGATTCTTTTTATGGTCACGAGAGGGGGTTCTTTGATGGCATTAAAAGATTAAGAATGATAATTATTTTTTTGTGGAAATTGATTGTTTTCATTCCTCTTTACATCACTTGTTGCCATTAAAATTCAGTAAATTTTTATAAATGATTTGTGTTTAATTGTTTATCATATTATTAACCATAACCTTCCTTAACAAAAGAAATACAAATTAATAAGTTTTGGAAGGATATCATTTTATGGATTAAAGTTAAAAAAAAGTTACTTACTTTGATAGCATAATTAAAATTATTTAAAATATTTTTTAATTACCCTTTTTAAACTAGTTGGGAGAAAAAGGACCAGAAACATAATTATATTAAATGTTGAAGACAATACTTGTGTAAAAAAAATTGATATTTTAGTAATTCATGAAATAATGGTTAACATGGTACCAACCTCGGGAAAATACTTAGCCCATGTTTGACTTGAATTAAAATTTGATTTTAATTTCAAGTCAAAGTTTACAATTAATTTTGATCACACGTTTTGTGAGGTCAACAATTTTTCAACCATATATTTCATCAGATTTTATCAAAATTTACGAAAAATTTTATTTTAATCTATACCAAACACGAGCTTAAATTCGAGTGTCAGTGTCACTAGATTATTAAAAAGTTGTCCATGTGTCATGAGAAAAAATAAATTACCTTACAGATTGAATACAAAAATAAAATGAATACGGGATGTGTTAAGATCGTTAAAAAAAGGGGAGAGAGGGTTTGGGGGGGGGGGCGGGGGCGGGGTAGAATTGGTGAAGGTAGTTTTGACATTTACTGCATTTAAGACACAGGTTAAACAGGTTTTAATTATTAAAGATTTGAGTATAATCTGTGTCAGAGGTACGAAAAAAACAAGAGATATACACACAATTCCATGTGCTTGGAATTTGGGGAGTAAAGTAAACAACAACGAAACCAAGAAAAGTTCACACCATATTGGAGCTGTCCAAATCCGACTCTCTCTCTCTCTCCATTTCTCTCCAAGAACTCCTCCCAGATAGAGGAATTAGGATTCTCTGTTTTTTGGCCCTTATATAAAGCATTGCGTAAAGAGAAATCTTTTTCTTTTTTCTATATATATTCAAGAATTGTGGACATGCATGTCAATGTATCATAGTATCTTTTTTCAATCTGGATAAAGCAGATTTTGGGTCTTGCTACGGTAATCATTCAGGTTTGTCTGTTGACTTTGTCCTTTATTATTATATTTTGTACTTTTGTTTAGGGGCTGGTTAATCTAATTAATGTTTAGGTTGAAAAATGAAGTGGAATACGATATTATTGGAAGTTCATTTACTTTTTTCTTAATTTTAAAATTTGGTATTCGGTGCTCCTTAATTGTATTCCAAGTTGATTATTCAATGAATGCCATTATGAAAAGTTGGTTTTCGTTTTCCGGTGAAAGAGAGAGTATATTCTGAGTCTCTGACTCCAATACTTTTTTTTTATTATTACTTTACAGCTACTTGGTGTGAGTTTTGTGAAATTTAAGATTCTTTGAGCTTTGATCTCTTCTATACAATATTGGCGTGGATTTTGAGTCTCTGCATCTTTAGCGAGGTCCTGGATTGAAAATGAGAACTGTTATTCGATCTGTAAGACAATTTAGATCAGCTTTTCGGTATAGATGGAACATCTATGATGGATTTCCGAAAGGACGAGATTATTGGTGCAATACAAATTTCCTGTCGGTATACAGCCTATCAAGAAAAGCAGATGTTTGTGAATGTAGACAACCATCACAGATGATCTCCAGAGTCATGTTTGCTAACGCAGCTAATGTTACTCATCGAGGTTGTGTATTATTATGAACGTTCAAGCTTATTCTTCTGGTATAAGTTTTCTCAAATTTCTTGTTTTTCTGTTGATTGCTTCAATCTCAGAACTAAATCAATCTGGACCTCTTGTGGAATATGAACGGAGGATCAGTGCTGGTGAACTTTTGGATGGTGATACTAGCCAAGTATGGTGATCATTTTAGCCCTGTGTGATTGTATTAGATATTCTTTCTTAATTTGGCGGAACTTGTGATTGCATTGGATAACGCAGTGATGATTATTTTTGTTCTGTGTGATGGAATTAATCTTTATTTTTCATGATTATGTTGGATTGGAGAATGCCAGTTTAACAGTGGCTTTCGTGTGTATAGTTTGTTTAAATACGCATAAAGCATGAATGAACTCATATTGAGGGTGTACTCAATAATCCTTGTAAATGAGAATCTATTCAGTAATGAAGTTTTTTTAACCTGCTAAAATTAATGGGGAAATATTGCGACACATTTAATTGAATGAATTGAATACTTGAGCACCATTCAACTAATTTTATTAATGGTTAAGCTATAAATTTTGGAGTATAAATCTACTTTCAAAGGTTAGGCAAATGATATCTCATATCTGTTTGATGCAATATTTTGGTCAAGGTCTCTTTTCCTATCATTTTTTTAACCTTTTGAGGACGTGCTGATAATGACTTTGCAGCTAGGCTCCTTAGCAGAGCTTCAAAGACTTTATGACGAGCTTGTTGAAAAATCTGATGCTTGTAGGTTGGATCGATACGCTACTTCTGAGAAAGCTGGGAGGTAAATATTTATCACTGGTCCTTTTCTGGGCACCATGGCCTTTGATCATCAACATGTTCCCTGTTCTCATCAATAGCTATCTTTATGTCTTCCACTTCTGATTAATTCAAAATACAACTTTATAGTTTCTGCTGTCAATTTTCAGGAGTAGATGGTTGTGGTCCCGTTTCATACCACAAACTTCATATGCACCGGTGAAAGGACTTTATCTTTATGGAGGAGTTGGCACAGGCAAGACTATGTTGATGGACCTGTTTTTTGATCAATTGTAAGCATCAGATTTATCCAATCTTGCTAATGTAATTAAACATTATCTTAGCTGTGTGCATTGATCCTAATTCAATAGATTATATAAGCACTATGTTTTGCAATCAATATTCTTTTATGTCTTCCCAGGCCTTGCTACTGGAGAAAAAAGAGGATCCACTTTCATGACTTCATGCTGGATGTCCACAGCCGTTTGCAAGTACAAATGATATTTTGTTTCCCCTTATTGCTAATTTGCAGTAGATTTATTGGGATGAATTGATGTTTTTGAACATGCGTCATACTCAACTAGGCCCTACATTCAGGCTAATAGATAATTTCATCTGCAGTAGAAAAAGCGTACAGCACTTACATTAGATACTTGCTTTTTCTCCACCGCTTTTTTTTCTTTATTGAACTTTTGGACTGTTGGTCGTTCTTTGAGTTGTGGATTGATTTATGAATGATAATTGGACAATGTATCCCTATCAACCGTATTGCATTTATTTCTTGTTGGCTTTACCCAGAAATAGGCAATATGCTCCGGTACTAATATAGAACTTCCAAACTGTTGGTTGAATGTGAGATTATTGCAGAAGCACAAGGGTGTGGCAGATCCTCTAGAAGTTGTCGCTGGAGAGATATCAGATGAATCTCTTTTGTTATGTCTTGACGAATTCATGGTATGTCGAGTTGGCACGGTTCTTTATTTGTCTTACTTTTCTCATTTGAGTGTATTTTATCTTTCTTGTCCGAATATGTTAATCACGCTCCAAGATCAACCTTTAGGTGCTCCTAATAAATGATATAGCAGGAGTGCCCGATTTTAGTCATTGGCCATCGTATCAGTGTTCTATTAATTTCTTCTTGTCTGTTTATTTTTTCCATCTCATCTTCCTTTTTTCTCGGTCAATTAAAATCCACAATTGGCTTTGTTGTCTTATTAGGTGACCGACGTAGCTGACGCCTTGATCCTAAATCGTCTATTTGGACATTTATTCAGAGAAGGATCTGTAAGTTATTTTGGCATGCCTGTTTTGCATTCCAGCCTGCCTATATATTTATTTAGGCCTGTTGAGTGGCATAGTAATTGAGGTTGTTGTGATGGGAAAATTGGATAGATTCTTGTTGCGACTTCAAATCGAGCTCCAGATAGACTTTATGAAGGGGGACTGCAGAGAGATCTTTTTCTACCATTCATTGCAACTCTGAAGGTACGTGCATGCCTGTGCTTTCAGAGTGATTAGCAGCATTGATGACATATTTGAGAAGGTGAATTAGACAGTACTAGATAATACTAAAGTAGAAAAAGAAGTTAAAATTGTGTCTATTGTGCTGTCCTATACTGTCTATTCTGTGTAAGATGCTGCTCCAAAGGTGTGTAGAGCTTAATGGCGAAAGTTGGCTCATTAATTGGCTATGGGAAGATATGACTCCTAGTTGTTTCAGTCTGAATTTGGTCTCATTGCATTTTGTTAACACATGATGGAGAAATTGCCTATAATCCACATGTCTCTCCCAAGATATCTTTTGCATTTAGCCAACTTCATTGACCCAGTTAATAATCTATAATCTTACTTTCATGTAGGAAAGATGCGCTGTTCATGAAATTGGTTCGGCTGTGGACTATCGGAAAATGACTTCGGTGCGGCTGACATATCCCAATATTCTGAGTTTGGAAATAGACTTCCTTTTTATATAGAGTACATTTCTATTTTATTTACCATTCACATAAATTTATAAGATTTTCAACTGATTTTAGGCACAGCAAGGTTTCTACTTTGTAGGCGAAAACTTATCCATCGTTCTTAAGCAAAAATTTCAAGAATTAGTTGGGGAATGCGAAGCTGTTCAACAAGAGGTGGAAGTCATCATGGGAAGGAAATTGCAGGTATATGTATGATTTAGGATTTGCTTTTGTTCTAATGAAGTTCATAATTATCTCTATACCTAGATCGACTTTTAATTTATTTCTGGACATGCGAATTCTTTTACTTCTTAGGTTCCGCTGGGTGCCAATGGATGTGCATGTTTCCCTTTTGAGGAACTATGTGATAGGCCTCTTGGAGCAGCAGACTATTTTGGTCTCTTCAGTAAGTCATTTCTTGCTTTGTGCTTCTCCGAGTATCTTCCATACTACAGAAATTTCACTAGGTATTGTGTAACCATTGAGTTGAATATTTCTACTACGGTTCTATTGAACTCTGTCCAGATTGTGGCCAGTAATTTTGATTGTATACAAGGACCAAGCTATTTTGTCCTGATTGTGGCTAGTACCTTAAATTACTTTGATAGTATACAAGGACCAAGCCATTTTGGCATGTTTGTCAAGGCAAAATGGATAATACTGGACAAAGTTAAATAAAAAAAAAAAAAACCTAAAATCATTTTTATTGTCCTCCAATTATATCCAATACTGCATGCCGAATACGCACTTCGTGTTCTTATATTCTACCTAGATTTTTATCTCAAGTTCTTTAGGCTGTTATTACGAGTCAGATGTTCTTTGTTTTTCACAATTATTTATGCAATGGTTTTACAATGTGCCATGATGCATTTTTTATGTATTTTACATGCAACACGCGCGTGCGCACAAACAAATATTTCACTGTGAAATATTTACCGATTATTCTTTTTACCAGAAAAATTTCATACTCTGGCTTTGGAAGGTGTGCCAATTTTTGGGCTCCATAATCGGACTGCAGCATATCGGTTTGTCACTTTAGTTGATGTTAGTCCTTTGTTACTCATAGAATTTTTTTTTTTTTTTTTAAAGTTTGACAAGTTTATAAACTGATACTCTTTTGGATTCGGGATTCAATAAATGATCCCTAGTATTTATTTGTCATGGTCGTGGAAGTGCTGCAATGTCAAATTTAGAAAAGATATTTTTCTTGAAAATATTCTGTCTGGGATACATTTACACTTGATGTGCACAGATGTTCTCTGCTTCTCTGCCATAATATGTTATAATATATTTTGTAATATGCTTTTACAGGTTATGTATGAAAATAAAGCTAGATTGCTATGCACTGCTGAGGGGACTCCTGTTGAACTTTTTGAAAGTATCGTGACAGTATCTGATGCTCAACAAATGGCACCCCGAACCTCTTCAAGATCACGAAAATCCGATGATTCTGACATTTGTGTGGATAATGAATTAGGTTTTGCAAAAGATCGCACCATTAGTAGGTAAGAGAGTTTCACACTCTTTTGGTGGGGTCCTTTTTCCACATTTAGCACATGATTGTTACGTGAAGTTATAAACCACATGCATGATGTTCTACCGTGAACTCATTGTATTTCCAACTAAAATTCTTTTGCAATAACGTCTGCTAAGACTACACCTTGATATGCTGGTTCAATCCATTGACAAAGATGGTGAATATGGTTTTTAAGTCTAATGAGTCAGCTCGCCATCTCTGTGCACGAGCACCTTCTCCGTGCTTTGCCTGAGATGAAACCCTTTTCTTTCTTAAACATATAATGCTGAGTTGCTCCAATTTTTTTCCATTCAAATTGTATAGAAAACTGTAATCTGTCAAGATTCGAGTACATTTGATACACGAGCAGTTGTCTGGACGATCATCGAGATGTAAAAATGAAAATGTTCGGTCCGATGCAGGCTGACAGAGATGAACAGTAGAGAGTATTTGGAGCAACACGCTGCAACATTGGCAGAGAAGCTGATTGTGCAGGAAAACGATAATGAGAATGTCCTACAGGCATAGCCCTGAATGAGTGAAGTATTGTTGTCTGTCAAATTATGCAATTACATAGCATGGTACGAGATTTAGGAATCTGGTTCCATTTTTTTAACAGATACCCCATAAATGGAGAGGATTGAAGCTGATCATTGTCTAGTTGGATAAAGATGAATACTTGTAATGCTTCTAATCTAATAAACAGTTGTAACAATATTTATCAAACATGGGCATTGTCAAGTTCAATTAGTTTCAATCGATATTTGATCGTGCTATGTCAAGATTGTGCCTTCTTGTATTTTGGCATCTAAACTGAAAAATGGATTTTCAATCTGGTGACCCGCGACTCTTATTTATATGCTTACGAGATACGAGATGTATTTCATATCAATATTTGTCTCCAATGACGATTAGATGCTATATTGGTAACTGTCTTTGTAGAATTGTTTGAAGTAACTTTTAAGATTATTTTTGTTTACCTGATCTAAAATTCTTCTATTTTACTGAATAATCAAATTACATGAAATAAAATGTAATAAAACAATTCTTCAAAATTTCAAATCAAATATGTTTTTCAGTTTTCTGTTTTGAGAAACAGTTTTTCAAAATAACAAATCACACAAGTTTTGTTTCATTTCTTAATGTTTTCAGAATCTATTGGCTCTATTTGTTTTCAGTTTGATCATAACAAGAGTAGTTTCCTACTTCACCGGCTGGATGATCGATTTTTGAATGTAGAAATATTCTGATAGTAAGAGACGAAACATTGAACACTAGTTAAAGATTAATAATTTATAATCCGAATCAAGAATCACAACCAAAGATGGTGAAAAAAATATCAGAACATGAAGGCTCGAAAAGCATAAGACCATACTTTACATAAAGCAATAATTGCTTTTTCTTGGTTTGAGATTGTTTTCGGTAACCCTTTGGCAAATAACTTGCACCGATATATCTAGTCTTTGGTAAGTTTTTGCATAAAGCAAATGTGAAAACTCATGACATGAAAGAATTTTTCTTTTCTTTTGGTCCCCACTCTAAACCATATTTATTCTTCAACCCCAAACATCTTGCAATTTAATATTTGAGCTATTATCTTCATTTTACTATTTGAAATTTCAACACCCTCTTCTTTCTTAAACAAGAAGGGGGTCAGGATTCACAAAGTATGGATGCATTGGAGCTATCATTTATACTCTTGCTATAAACAACCTATCTTCGCTGAGTCCAAAATTAATCTAAATTGGACATAGGATAAATCTAACAACAGCGGGAATTTCATTCATACTAGGTTCAGGATATTGGGTTAATAATGCTATACCAGGTAAATGCTACATTACATAGATTGTAACAACTTTCCGTCGCCGAGCAAACACAAAATATAAGCTTGTAACAATATTTCAAAGGAGCAGGTTGAGAGATAACAAAAGATCCTACCACAGAAAGAAAAGATGGGGTACCAATTACAGGTTATTGAATCTTATTAAGTAATATCAATATCAATATACTCAAATCAATTTTTTTCAACTTTGTGCTGAAAGCGGAGAGTAAGTTTTCAAATGTATTATCAAAATGATATTTTCTGAGATAAATACAAACACAAAAAAGATTTTCAACCATCACATCATTCTACCAACTGCTTCCATGACGTATACAGTTTCTCCTTGAAGAAATATAGAGAATTTAAATGAAAGAAAGCACAACTAGCGCTGGAAGGAAATAGAATAGGAACCAGTATTGGGATCTTTGACAGCTTTGAAGTTGTCAGTGCTCATCCCAAAACGCCCCAGAATGCTATTTCCCATTTCTTTCAATTTCCCTGCCAATCATCAAAATCCAAGTAAGAGACTTGTGAGAGAGCATGTCTATAGAATCAAGTCTGGTATTTTAGAATCTGATTTCGAATCTTAAAGAACATTTAGTCGTCGTCCAAATCAAATGCCGTTTAAAAATAAACGTTTTTTTTCTTAAAAAAACTTTTAAACTTCCATAAGGATAATTGTTAGAAAGCGCAATATATATTCTTCAAAATTTTGTTTCAATTAGCATGAAATTATGACTATATCATCACGAAACCACCTCAGGAAACACATTAGCTACATAAAAATAGGTTGTGCAAGAAAGAGCAAAACAGAACCCACACTGACTTAAATTGAGAAAATCTAACCAAAGAATCATGTAGCAAGCAAATTAAGCACCAAAGATTAAAGGTTTGGACAATTAATCTAATCTAAACAGACATTTCCCAAAACAATGAACACAAGCAGCAGCACAAGTTACGTTAATATATACAAGCAATGCAATATCCTAACAAGTATTATAATGTTCAAATATTGCAAATGCAGGCCAGTAAATGCTTCTAGGGTTCTTTATAATGCACAAAATGAACACATCCAGGAAACCAATTAAAACTTACATACAGGAAATCTTACAATAGATTGAGGTGGAAAAGAATACTTTTATGCTCCCATACCACAATATGTAAAGGGAAAATTGCAGCAGCGGTCCCAAACCTTTTCATTTTTTGCAGACTTTACCGTAACCTTTGTTTTGTGCCAACGGATGTCCCAAACCTTTAAAAAATATGCACCGGAGGTCAAATGGACCGTTAGCAAAATGGTAACTTTCCATATTTAACCTAAAACAATTAAAAAGAGAGAGAGAGAGAAAAGAAAAGCCAAGCCGCCACCGCCGACACACTGCCATTTCTCTTACCACCGCCTCTGTGCCTGCACACTTCCGACACCACCACCGTCAGCACAATGCGAGCATCCTAATTGTACAGTAGAGCATCAATTCTTGGTGTCAAGGCAAGAAAGATTAGCTCTGCTTCAACTGAGATCTTCATTAGGGTTGAGGGCAAAATAGTGGCCTATAAAATTCGACTCAGGTCAAATTGGGGAAGACCCATATGTTCATTGGACGCACCATGAAGAGTAGGTGCTTGTGGTGGTTGTCTGCGATCATGGATCCCACCATCGGTATCGATAAAGCCATCTGAAAGTCGCGTAGTGGCTGTGTACGAAGATGTAATTTGCTGGTTTTGTTTCTGTGCGAGGATTATTGATGACCATGGACGGGCACTTGATTGTATAATTACCTGAAATGTTGGGCATGACATGACATGGGTGTTGCCGGAATTGGAGATTTCGACCGTTTTTGGGGACTTGAGCAGGTTGTTTTGGCCCAATTTTCCGACAAGTTCAGGTGGGTTCGAGGCAGGGCGTTGGGTGAAAGTTGTATGGGGTGACGAGGGATTTCTAGTGGTATGTATGTCTAGCAATTCGGGTGGTGACTGGCTTGAGGCCGAAGTTGAACGTGAAGATGTCGTGGGGGTGGAGGTGGAGGTGGGGGTGGGGCATATTTTCGTTTTTGTTTTTAGTTTAATTGTTAATAATATTTGGAAAAATATAAAATGCAAAGTTACCATTTTGCCTTACTAAAATTGCTCAAAATCAATTTGCTTGGTCAACTAACGGTCAAATTTCGACCTCCGGTGCATATTTTTGAAAGGTTTGGGACCTCCTCTGGCACAAAACAAAGATTAGAGTAAAGTTTGCAAAAAACGAAAATGTTTGCTGCTACAATTTTTCCATATGTAAATGATACACAGGCTCATGATACTGGAATAAAATTTCATAGGATGAATATTCTTAAGCAACTTGATTTTCTTTTAAATCACATCAATGCTTGCTTAATCTGGGACGAACTGTGACCACCAATAAACATTTTTGAAGTGGGTAAATACAGGTTGATGAAGTACCAAATTATACTTTGCATTAAAAAGTTAATGGCACAACAGGATACTTCTACAGAATAAATATCTCAAGATTGACAAATTATAGACAAGCAAGCATAGGTCTTGCTGCTCAAAGTACTAACAATTAGATCTCAAAATTTTTGGTCAAATAAACTGGGTTAGAGGCGAACTCAGAGGACTGGAGTTTAGGAGCTCTCCTGTCCATGTTAAAGGAATAAATATTGATTAAAAAGACTCCAAAATGTGGTCCTCATCTAATAGGTTTTTGACAAGGTAATCCATTCTGAAGTATCAATGTTTTGAAGACTTAATTCAGGAAACATCAGTTTCTGTATCTTAAATCTTTTATAGTATACCATTGAAAAAACCACTTGCATGTGCACATTACAGATAGGTTTGAGGAGGAGGAGGAGGAGGAGGAACAAAAACTCAAAAGAAAAGCTTGTCGCACATTGCAGATACGTTTTATCTCGCTCTCCAAAAAGGGGGGGAAAAAACTCAAGAGAAAAGCTTGTCCTATTAATTTGTCAATTCTTCTTGTAACATCATATTTTCTATTAAATAGACAACCCAAACAATACTGGCTCTGATTTTGAAATTATCTGGCTCTTGGTCAGATCATTGATAGGCAACAGGAGAGACACGAACTTGGGTTGGATTTACCAACTTATGGAACTCAGACAGACCGTTGTTTTTGAGCGATCTAGAATAGACAACTTAAAAGTCTAGTAAGCTATATATAATGTTCATGCATAGGAGATCCATCCAATAAAATAAACTTTGCGAGTGCCTTTAGACACACAACCAACACAAGAATTAATTCACACAGGAAGGTGGAAAACAAGCACAGTATATGTACAAATTTAAGTTATTTGAGCTCACCAATCATCTCTTCCTTCATCTTTTCACGCTTTTCATCTGCTAATGGTTTTAACCGAATGATAGTTCTCCTAGCTTGGTCATTTGACTGATCCAATTCCAAGATTTTTGTCATGTCTGCAAGAAAAGAAAAATGAAGATGGAGATGAGAAAGTAATGAAAAGCGAATAAACAATCTAATACAATTACACGACTCATGAGTGTCATTTCATTGGACACTACGGATTTATTTATACACAAGTGATGAACATGCAACCAAACTCAGTTTGCTCATCTAAACCTCCCACAATGCACGTCTGAGTGTATACCCACAGCCACTAGGAGAGAAGGGGGCAGAGAAGCCAAGAGGATTAAATGACACGGAAAAGAGAAGTAACATATAAATGTATCCAGCAAGTAACAACTAATAGTTATGTCCAACTTTACCAGCAATAGCCTCTTCATATTGTTCAAGCTTTTCACGTGCCTCTGCTCTTCTTAGCAGAGCCTTTATGTAAGTAGAATTTAGTTCTATTGCCTTTGTACACTCCTTGACTGTCTCTTCAAATTTTCCCTGCACCCCAGTAGAATCTCAAATATAAGATTAACAACACCGTCACATGCATCAAACCAGTAGGAGAGAAACTTTAAAACAAAACAGTGACACTGTCAATTATCTTTGATCAGATAACGCTAGTATAGTGATGAATAAGCTTCCATGCCTAATTCCACTCCCACCCAGCAAGAAATAAGGAAAGAGAAACTTATTTTTTTCTGCCCTATCTCTTCACTCTGCAAGGAGGAGGAAGGATGAAGGAAGAGCTCATGTAGAGTACAAAGGACAGTAGCACTAGAATAAGAACAAAATCAAACTCACGAATCATGATGTAGAGGAAAGACTTTGAATTCTTTCCTTTCCAGCATCCCACTTTTAACACAGGAAATTGCGCCTAAAATTAGATAATCCAAAAACCAGAAAAACGGCTTTAACAAACATCCACTTTGGTCTTCATCTTCGAAAACCAGAGTACCCTTTTTCGCTCCACGCTCAAATGAGATAGAAGAAAATTGCAAGTGGATTATCAAGAGATGACAGCATAACACAATGGGTTTAATTCCAGCAGTCAAATACCAGCTACCATACCATTGTTACAGAAAGACCAACCATAATAGTGGACTTCATGGCTTATCCCAGTGTGGTGTGAGCGAACTGAGACAGATGGATATACCGTAGAGTTTTCCATGCCATGATTATAAGCTCAGTCCCAAATAAACCTTAAAAAACATGAACTAAAATTTTATGGAAAAAATATTTCCATGGTTAAGTAGAGCAGATAATTTAAGTTGATTTGAGTTTCTTGTGAAAACCTAAGAAGAGAACAACACCAAGGCCACCTGAATTAGGTCCATTTTTTCTCAAGGTCCCACACTAATTAATGTTTTCAAACTCCTGACAAAATAGCACGCTTGAACAAATTTCACATAGTAATACTCTGAAACCCGTACCATGTTCCCCAATAGAGATGGGATAAAACAAGAAAAGGTATGAAACGAGAGTCAAAACAGTTTTTTAGAAAGTCTCTCTTTGCACACCCACCAATTTAAGATGGTTCTCATGAAGGACAAAAGCACCACATGCATATACTATATATAACATGCTTATTATCAAACAATATTGTAAGATGCTTTATCAAGAACAGGGTGTCGCAACTTTTAGAGCTCTGCACATCAGAGATCTCAAGTGCTTACTATCACAGATGAATAAGGTAATTGAACAAGCACAGAACATAAAATGTCAACCTTGATAAGAACATACCAGTTTGGAGAAACAAGCAGCTCGATTTGCATGGCAAATAGAACGTATTTCAGCAGAGGAGGGTCCATCCGGTGCAACTTGTATTGCAAGTTCATACTTTGACAGCGCTTCTTCATATAGTGCAGATTTAAATAAAGAATTGCCCTCAAGTTTTGCATCATTTGCTTGTGCCAAGGCTTTCTATTTATCAAAATGGGAAAAGAATCAAAAGGAAGTTAATAGAAAAAACATACTGACTAAAGCTACTAACAAGGTGAATTCAAAAATAAAAGAGAACGAAAAACTCCTCGAAACCTATGAACAAAATTTTAAAGAAGGAATGAGATAGGCTAATGATTATCATAGTGTGAACTGTGAATTATGCACTTCCATTTCCCCATTGACTACATATCTAGAAACACTATGCGACCGATCTTCAGTGTGGTCCTAAATTCCTTGAGCTTGCCCCAAAACCCGAAAAAATGACTAACTACAACATGGGTTCAGGAAAAATACAACCAAACGACAAATAGTATCAGAAAATTTTCATCTCTCAGAACTTGTATAGCAATGATAAAGTCCATTATCCAGTCATCAGTCTTCTGAGATGTTATCGTGACAGTACAGCAAGTGAATCAGTGCTGCGCTATCATGCAAAACTAAAATAATTGAAATATTCAAATTAGAAACTATTACTTGTCTAGCCCCTCAAAAACAGAATACACAAAATTTACAAGACTCCTCTTTTAAATCATTTTTTTTTTTTTATCAGACGCTGACCATTATTCAATTTTTTAGGTAATAGCGCAAGAAATCAACTAAAATAAATTTCATTGCTCCAGAGGTCACTATATTCCAATAGACAGCTTATTTCTATAAACTCGATATGGCAATGCAACAGAAGGTTACCGAGACAAAAATACAGAAGTAACATTACCTCGTTGAGTTCATTGTCTCTGGATTCACTTTCTTCTTCCTTAACGCCACGCCTTACATCACCATAACTATTATCATCGTTGCTGACAGCATTGTTGTTCTTTTCCGGTTCTCGATCGGAATCATTTAGCTCGGTTTCGCTGGCAGTCTCGTACCCATCCGAATCATTCCCGGAAGTCGCCGCCGTCGCCGATTCAACAGTATTCCCAGTTCCGTGCGGTGATTCCTCTGTTGTTGTAGCAGTACTTGATTTATCTTCAGTGGATTCTTGAACTGGAGGAGTTGTTTTAATTGGTTCGATTACCACCATTTTTTTGGTGATCGAAACTGGATTCTAAAACCCTTGAATTTTCTTCTGGTTTTTTGAGGAATGATTTTAATTTGCTTGTGATTCCAGAAAGCTCTTTACAATTTCCTCCAATTTCCTGTTCCGTTCCATATTCCTGGGCCTCGGATAGACAGACATGTACCGGTTTTTTATTGGGCAATTCTTGGAGCCCAATAATCCATAATATACAGGACAACTTACAAAAATATCCTTAAAATTAAGAGTATTTTAAAAAATCATATAAAAAGTATTTTAAGAGTAAAAAATACTGTATAAAATTGAGTATCACTTTTCTATAAAAACAAAATGACATTATGTCACTTTTTAAGTTAAGTGTCACATTTTTATAAAAGCTTGATGTTAAAAAGTATTAAAAAAATTCAAGAAAGTAACAGCAAACAAAATGGGTCAAAATAATGTATAAAATTAAGTCTTAATTTTTTTTTAATAAAAAAATGGCATAAAATGCTTTATGCCACTTTTTTTTTTTTTTGCTAAATCAGGTATCCAAATTTTGCCCGATTAATCCTGACAAGTGACGGCATTCCCCCTTGAAAAAAATGCCACTTTTATTAAGAAGTCATGTTTGTCACTAAAAAGTGATAGAAATTTCAGAAAAAATGACAGAAAATAAAAAAAATTGATACTAAAAAATTGACAAAAAAAAAAGTGACAGAGATTCAAAAAAGTGACAAAACACCAATTAGAACATCCGAACCAGTTAAATAAAAAAAAGTGACACGGCCATGATTATAGAACGTAATAGTCCACGGATAGAGTCAATTAAAAATATGGAGACACTATGCCAATTGCAAGGGTACCATTCACATGTTAATTCTACAAGTAATACTCTTAAAAGAAATGACCTAAACAACACAGACTTAGAAATTTATCAAGAGTCCAGATAATAAGATCCATAATCCACATCAAGTATTGGCTCTTTAGTTATTGTATGAAGGGCACTTGTATAACTTAATACGCTTGGCTGTAGCAGGTGTAATCTTCACGCACTTGCCATAGAACCACTTCTCGCATACATCAGTAGATCCTGACAAAATAAAACAAAAGAACTCGTAAGATATCAATTTGAAGATCTTCATATAACTGTATGCTAAAGAAGTTACCCATGGACTTCATAACTTGATTAAGCTCAAGAAAATTTGATCAACCTCTCCATAATATTCAGACCACTGTAGCCACCACATTTGGAATTCGCAAACAAAAAGTAAAATTAGCTCTCAAAGGTGACTACATGCGAGATGCAGTGATTCCTTGCGTCTACTATCCATCTTATTGCATTTGAACAGTTGTTGCCAAAAGGTACATCTGCATCATTCAAATAAAGAAAAGACCAAATTGTAGCCAATTGGAAATTGTCCTTCCAATAACAACGTGTGCCTGAATAAAGGCAATCAAATCGGAATCACTTCAGAGGACCAGACAGAGCTGGTGTTTACCTGAATTCTAGCTGGCGATGAGCTTAAACATCATGTGACAACTTAATGACAATGACCAGAGGCTACAGTACACAACAGTTGTAGCAACAATAGCTAATGGAGGCTCTAGCGCGCGAAGGCCTCACAATCGTAGCTGGAAGATGTAGCACATGGTAGCTTCCTCAATGTTTGCTAATGGAGGTTGTTACATGAGTTAATCAAGCCTTTGAATAATAGAATGTGATTGGAGCATTTTAAAGAACAATTGGTGGCTAATTTTCCTAGCATCTTGTATATGTGACTAACCAAGAAGTTGAATACATATACACCATCATCAAGTTCTATAAGAAATCACTCAAAAAAAGCCACGGGAAATTTCTTAAACCCACGCCTCCTATTTTATGTGCTTGTGTTGAAACTATACAAGTGACCAATAAAAATCTAGATACAATTTAAATCAAATTTTGGATTTGACAAATTTTATCCACAAGATAATTTAATTATAGTCTGACTAATGCACATTGAGTGCCTTTTTAATGCACAGTAAAGTTGAGAAAACTTCAAAACTTGTATTAAAGTTCCAAAAATTATCTTGAATCAATGCACAACGCATGACAAAAACTAACCGTGCAAGCTATAAAATTTGTATCGAAAGCAAAGCTACTCAGCTTAGTTGGGAAAGTGTTATTTTGACAATGTTGAATAAGCTTTATAATTTTCCCTGACATGAACTTGTTACTCAACACAACAGTTATTATGTGCTATCCTACCTGACATTAATTTGAAGATTGTTTAATGGTCCAATGTTTTCCCTCGTCCAATTTTGAATGCCGAACAGTAGATTTAACTATGTTCACCATAGGTCTGTCTATATTAGGGCGAAAAACAACAAAGATAGAGGAAAAATCATCCAAAATTGCAAAGTTACAAAGTGTAGCGAAGTTGGCCGAGTTATGGATAGGAGGAGCGCAGTTGATTATGAGGGTTTCTCTTTGGAGGTTTTCTGGAATGGAGAATCAAATTTGAGCTTTATGATTTGGAAGTTTAGAACGTATTAATTACGTGTTTAATTGTTTTAATTAGTTACTACGGTATTATTCAAAATTCTTAATTTTGGGTAGTGGCCTAATTTCCCCTAATATATATCACATCAACGAAGAATCATATTTTGAAAGATTTTATCCCTATTATAATTCAATTATTTCAATATACTTTACTTTTCGTTCTTCAATATGTATTTAAATTATTTAACCATTTAGTTACCATCGATGTATATATACATTTGACAAATTCATTTCACATGTGTGTTTTCATTAATATTTGAATTCCCTATTATTAATTCACAATTAATTAATATTCACATTCATTGAGTGAGAATCATTTTGTGGACGATTCTACTCCTGCTATAATTCAATTATTTCGATAATACTTTATTTTTTCGTTTTTCAATATGTATTTAATTTATTTAATCATTTAGTTATCATTAATATACATGTACATTCGACATATTCATTTTAATCGTGTGCTTTCATTAATGTATGAATTCTCAATTAATTAATATTCGCATTCATTTAATTAATAATCATCTAAATTTATGCATTTTGGTGTTATTAATTCTAATTATAAGTTAATTAGAATTTCATATTTAAGAAAGCATTCAGTTATTCATGTACATGTATGCTAATTAACATCCAGTTTTGCTTAATTGAAAATTAAATAAATAATTTAATATTCATTGTCACATATATATTCTCCGGTACTAATTCTAAATTAATTAATATTCACTCATATTCAAATATTATTTTTACAACACTTATAAAACCTTTCATAATAATGTGAGATGCACATTCAACGTCGACTAATATAACTAAATAAGGGAAAATACATGATACAAATGTTCGAAGATACACCTTAAAACGGAAAAAAATTGTAGAAATAATTTAAAAAATCAAGTGACCATCAAATAATCATTTTGTGATTTGTTAATTAATTAAATAGGTTAATGTCATACTAACACACAAATTATGATAACAGTCACATAAATCACAAATTATAAGTCATAATTACAAATTTAGCCCCTCTTTGACAACTATCATTTGTGAAAAGTAGAGTTTTAAATAGTGATTTTTAGGAGAATTTGTAATTAAAAAGTAAAGAAAATGTTTGAATTTATATGCAAAATATTTTATGTGTGAATGTAGTTAAAAGTGAGTATGTAAAAAAAGAGATTGAAAATAATGGTTGTAAAATGGTGGCTTAGTTGCAAATCACACATTTGTTTTGGTGACATATTAGTTAATGGTTAGAAATTAGTCATTTTATTGATCAAAATTATTCAAATAGTTGATCATAAATACCCTTCGTCCCACCCCACTACTATACTCGATCGATATCGCCACAGCCATCGCCACTGCACCACCACCACCACCACCATCACCACCCCTTACACCTCAAATTCATCATCATCACATTGTTGTCACCACCACCACAGTTGCCGACTCACCAACAACCACCACTTAAACGACACTACCACCACCAACTACCGCCACCACCTGTATCAATGACCACCACCACCACCATCTCGTAAAATCCACCATCACCTCCACATCCACCTCCACCTTAACCTCCAACCTACCCCCATCACCATTACCACCACCTACAACTATACCTACACCTCGAATTACAATAATCATTATAACGTTTAGTCAATTGGTGATAACGACGTGATGCAATAAAAGCCATGCGTGATAGGGAAGCAACGAAGTGATGGATGGAAAAGCAACAGAAGCGACGCACCACCCAGCAACAGTAGAATCGAAATTTTTGTCTGTTTAAATTAATCATCATTTTTTAGGGTTTTGGGTTGGATTGGGTAGTTTGGTGTGATACTTGACTTTTGAAATAATTAATTTAAATTTTGATTTTTGAAATGTAAAGATAAGTAGCAAGTCCGGTGTAATTTTCCTAATAAATAAATGAAATATAACTGTTTCATATTTTTATTCTGACCTTTATGGAAAGTTTCATAAATTGAAAATTATTAGAGATGGCAACAAACGGGGGATGGCTCTCTTTGTCACTCATCCCACCAAGAATTTTCAGGAGGCGGGACAAGAATTAAAATATTCATATCTACTTATTTATTTATTTTCTCCTCCTCCCATTCCAGGTGAAGCAATGCGCAACAAATCGGGACCAAAATATTCTTCCATTCCTAAAATTTATATAGCAGAGAATGTTTGAGCCCCATTTTTCTATCCGAAATACATTTTAGAGTATTTTGATGGAGAATGTGTGATTAAAAATTAAAAAAAAGTTTTGAGTTTACGTGTAATATAATTTTATTAAAGAATTTATGATCGAAAATAAAAGAGAAAAAAATATATTTTAAAAATAATGGAGACCAAACAATGACATAAAAAAAAATGAGTGAATCCCCAATTATGTCTACTTATTCGTCTGTACTTTGTGATAGAGAAACGAAACGTATTATAAACATTCCGGGAAATGTCCCCATGCAAGGATTCTATAAACATATTCAAGTAATTTTGTCGCAATTGTCCGTATCAAATTTACCACAGTTTAATCTTTAAAAGAAAAAAACAAAGAACTCATAATACAGAGTTTTGCAGCTCAAAAATCCATTTTTGGCACACCATGTAATTTTAGTTCATGTATATCCATTTTGTTTGATCTTCCATGCCGCAAGCTACCAATTATATTGTCTTGCACACAATATTTTTTTTCATAAATAATTAGAGAACATAAGCACAACAATGATTAATGTTGGGTATTTTAACTCAAAAACGAACTAATGAAAAAATAAAACGACAATCATACATGAAAGTAGTAAATAACACATGAAAATGTCCGCCCAATTCAACGAATCGCCAAATCTGAGAGGCTCAGAATCACTAGGTGCAAAATAACATTCAAGAGAAAGTACAGTTTAAAGAACACAAATCAAAACACGATTTGGTCAGAGATCCACAAAGATCTCACAAATCACAACCCTAATCTATGCATAAACCATAACCCACAACCTGACCAACTATATAAATTTACCAGCCAATATTACAGGCCTAAAACACTGTAGCAGGACACTTTTACCAGGGTTACACGGAGATTAGAATCTCATAAAAGATCAAAGAATTAGATGAAAGTAGAAGAAGAAAAACGAAGAACTAGAGATAGAAATAATCTGAAACTCGAGAGGCTAAAGAATGAAAACTGAAGTGCGTCAAAACGTCCCCAAAAGTCGTATTGTTTCGAGAATTAGAGGGTGTTTGGTGGAGATTAAAATTAGATTTTTGGTAAATTTTGATAGAAGTTTTTGAAATGTGCGGTTGAAAAGTTGTGGGACCCATGAAAGATGTGGTTGATATTAATTGTTTGACTTGGATTAAAATCAAATTTTAACCCGGACCAAACGGGGCCTTAATCCCAGCCATTGACAAGACGAATGGTCCAGATTTCAATTCAACTAGTACAATCCAAGCCAAGGCAAGGCAGCCACATGGCCGTCCCCATCCAACTAGGCAGACCAATAGAAAGACCAATTTATCCTTACTAAGGTGTGAATTGAGAACCACGTTTTAACAGTAAATCATACAAGCCAGTCTATTATATTGATGTTTTGGAAGGTGCACTCGTCAAAGAAACATAGCACGTGAAATGAATTCAAAAACATGAAATTCGGCTGTACGAAGTATAGCCATTTGGATGCATCCCCTTTTAATCGCATATTGTGTTAGCCACGAAATTCACGAGAACTAGCTCGTTGAGTAGAAGAACAAAAGGCCATGCTAATCAACGTTTTGTGTATGGGCAGACGTTATTTTCTCCTCCTCGAAGCGATCTTAGAAGCCCAACTTAGCTCATGTTTGGTATACATTAAAATTTTCATTTTCATTCTTCTACTTATTTTCAACCACACATTCTTCAATAAAATAATATTTTCCATTATATCAATAACTTTTCCTTCTTTTTCAACCACATATTCTCCATCAATCCATTATTCCAAAATACATTCTTTCAAAATAATGTGGCTCAAACACACACTTAGTTTGGAACTTATCTGCAAAAACTTTAGCATAGGAAGATGAAAACTATTCTATATGGCAGTTACGGAAGCCACAACTACAGGATAATAACAAAAATATTTTATCCTAGATTGTTTTGATACTTATGACAATGACTTATTTCATAATGCATTCTTGAAAATTCAGTTAATATGTTTGGTTTTATTTATGGGTCTTACCAACAATTGATCGATGGAATGTATTTGTCACGTACCATCACGTTCAATGGCTGGTCTTTGAAAATTGTTGCTCATCATTATGCCTTCCACTAATTCATTCAATGTTTGCATTTCTCATTATTGGACACACAAATCTTACTCACTCTCTACCTTTATTCTAAAAATCTTGTCGAATTAGGCATTGGAATATGTGTAATGATCGACCTTCTAGCTTGATCACTATGCAAAATTAACCAAGATTCTCATTTTTGAATACTTCAAAGATCCCTCGAAGTTGGTACAAGACTAATCTTAGCTTTACTATCATTGTATAGTATTGATATTTAATTGAAATTCAATTTTGTAGTAGAAACTGAAGATAGAGACAAGTAACAAGTGATCGAATTTTTATGAGTTTTAAGGAGAATTGGATTAATTAGTGTCACAATTGATGGACGAAAGATGAGGGAGATATTTTGAGATTCATACGAAGCATTCTACTAATACCAACAAGTAAAGATCCATGAGCTAATGAAAAGAAACACTGAAGACGTGTAAACAATATTTAGATCTCCCGTTATGATAGTTTAAATATGTAAAATTTCAAATGTCCTACACTTCAAATAGTAATGTGGAAATGCAAATTCTTCTTTCTATACCAAAAACCAAAAAGTAAATACTAAAGTTGAAAATCTACTTACAAATACTAAGTCCTTGTTTGATTTAGCTACAAATTATACTTTTAATAGATTTTGATAGTTGATGAATGTGGAACTAAAAAAATCGTTAAAAATTGTGAATGTCATAAAATGTACGAGTTTAAAAAAAATTAAGTTATAAAAAATGGTGCAAACATGATTTAAATTCACATATTTAGCATATTATATTACACAGAGACGGTAAATATACAAATTTGTCATTTCTCTATTAGCCCTGTCCTATTTCTGAAATTCATTACTCGCGGTTGGTCCGTTAGCCAAGTGGACCGGACACAGTACTTTACAAAAATACAAATAAGTGGGCCGAGTCTAAACCTAAAAAACGGCCAATAAAACAAGAGAAGTGTCGGCAAGAAAAAGCCAAAAAAGAACATTTTAGACGTGTCACGAATCGGGCCAATCAGATGTCGATCACATCTCACCTGTCCCTTTGCTTTTATCTTATGCAATCAATGCTTTAGCTTAGCTGTCATTTATAATGCATCTCAATCATTCACCTTAAAGATTCTCTAAACACCACGTTAATCTCCAAAATACCCTTTAAAATATTGCATTATAATCCCTACCTTAACTAACAAATATATTCTTCATCCTAGTAATGGAAAAGTGTTTTGTTCGATAAAATTCCATTTAATATTTATTATCGAACGCACATTTTAATTTGATAAGGAAATATGTTCAATAGCATAGTTAAAATCAAGATTCAGTCGATTTCGATAAATTAGTCAATATTAAGATTAGATACATACTTAAAAATACACGCAAGCACCGCATGTATATAAATATAAAGAAAAGCCATTTTTAGATTTGGCTAAATCGAGCAACTTTTTAATCTTTTACAACAAAAACTTTAAACTACATCCTTAACTCATCCCCAAGAAAAGAATATAGTTCTCTCTTTAACCTTGCCAACACACCCCCACCCCAACCTATCCTTGAATTAAAAAAAAAAAGGGAAAAAGAAAAGTTCAACTTGATTACTTGCCGTGATTGTAGCCATAATATGAGAGATACCATTTTACAAACTTCTTTAACCCGGTTTGCAAATCGGTTGTGGGTCTGTACCCGAGTTCCCTTCGGGCCAAGCTTATATTTGCATGGGTGAACGGAACGTCACCGTTTCCGGGCATTGTAATGGCATTCTTCTTTGCTTTTACCTGCAAATGCCTTTCAAGAATTCCGACCATCATCGGAACTGTCACTGGCGACGTATTACCCAGATTATAGATCCGGTATTGTGCGGGTCCCCTTTTCTTCCCACCCGACCCGGTACTCTTTTTCGCTGTATCCAACGACGCCACGCAGCCTTTCACAATGTCGTCAATGTAGGTGAAATCCCGAGCCAAGTCGACCCGATTCTTGCCCCGGTAAATTGTTATTGGCTTTCCCTGTAGAATATTCCGGGTGAAGGAGAAATACGCCATGTCGGGTCTTCCCCATGGGCCGTAAACAGTGAAAAACCGCAACCCGGTAATTGACAACCCGTAAATATGATTGTACGTGTGGGTTATTTCTTCGCCGGCTTTCTTGGTTGCGGCGTACAATGAAGCTGGCTTGTCGGTTCGATCCGATTCTGAAAACGGGACCTTTTCGTTCAACCCGTAAACCGAACTGGAGCTGGCCCACACAATTGCAGGCTGTGGATCCGCGTTTTTGCATGCTTCGAGAAGAGTGACCAATCCTGCAATATTACTGTGCACGTACGAATGCGGATTTTCTATGGCGTATCGTACCCCTGCCTGCGCAGCCAGGTGCATCACGTGGGTGAAGGGCACAATTTCGAATAGTCTTGCTATCATGCGCGCATCATTCACATCACCCTCCACGATGAATATATTCTGGGAATTTAGCAATTTTTTTCTGGCTTGTTTTAATGCAGGGTCGTAATAATTGTTGAAATTGTCAAGCCCAACAACGCCGTCGCCGCGCTTTTTAAGGGATAGAGACACGTGGGAACCGACGAAACCGGCGGCGCCGGTAACGAGCACGGAGAACCCATTCCGCCGGTGGATCTGAGCAGAGGCTTTGACCTGTTTTTCCCAGTGGACGCCGCCCCACGCGGCAGAGAAGTACTTGTTACCGGAATCCACGAACGACTGGAAACTCAAATACGACGCCGTCAACGCCACCAAGAAAAGAGCCCACAAGAACATCGTACTCATCGAAGCGAAACACCGATAGAATTGTCTGTGCATTCCGTGTGATTTATCCTTAAACTTCCCCGGCGTTGAGGGCAGAAGCAATTCCTCATTAACAGAAGGCATTTTTTTCAACAAAACTTTGAATTATCAAATATAGAAAATCATGAAAATAAGAAATTTAAGTGTGTGTGTATATAGGGAGGATGATGGAGGGAAATGAAATGTGTTTTCTTTGAGAAAAATAACAGGTGCTGGAGAAAATAGGGTGCACCTGCTATGGGGGAATGGAAGAAAATAGAGGATATATATAGTGGGAAACCACAAAATAATACGCGTTAAAGGACAGCCAGAGAGAGGGATGAAGGTGTGTAGGACGATATTCATATTTTTTACTTTCTTCTGGAGAAATGTTGTCTTATGTAAAATTTGAATTAGTTTAAATTTGAAAATGATAACTAACATTTAAGAGATTGGGATATTGTTGTTAACGAAGTTAACTTTCTAAAAATAGGATTTCAAGTTTTGGTATGACCAAAAATGAATATTGTTAAAATAGAACCTGAAGTTTATTTTGATAACAATATTGAGAATTTAGCTATATCTAGAAAAATTTAAAATTCAAAACTGTTGTAAAAAGTTAATAACGAGCATGTTCTAACTAACACCATAAATTGCCTGGTTAGATTTTAGAAGTTTATTTTTTGCTACTAGTTCGATCTTAAAACATTACAAAGAGTTTCAAAATTTTTGTTTTTGAGCACGTCACAATTGGGTAAGTCCAACATTACTTAAATACAAAAAGAATAATCAGCATATAAGAAATTTCTTTTGACAAGGTAGATCTCTTCAAATCGAAAGGGCTTCGTCAAGAAAAAAGAGTAGTTTTTAATTTATCTCATAATACGTATGTCTAGTTTTGAATTTTCCTTTTTTGTTTATCGTTTATCTCATAATACGTATGTCTAGTTTTGAATTTTCCTTTTTTGTTTATCGTTTTTAAGAGTAGGATATTGGGAGTGTTTATCAATTTTGTTTAAGGTTTAAACTTTAATGTCAATATAATTGTGTCACAAGGTATTAAATTAAGGAAATGATGGATCTTGACAATATTATATGTTGGATATTGAAGGGTAAGTGACATTTGGAAACTATGGAGTGTAAACCAAGTTTAACTATTGCCAATATAAAATCATAACGTAATGTAGTTTATTAAATAAGCTTTGTCTACTTGTTACTTATTTTTGTTTTCTGCAGATACTTAAGTGTCACAACTCACAAATCATGATGTTTGTGAATAAAAATGTCGTATATTTCTTGTTTGATTATTAAATTTTACAACTTATTTGTATAGTTGATAAGATTAATGTCACTTTCATGATTTAAGCGAATTCCATTAGCTTTAAAATTAGAGTTTATTGCCCCCCTTTTTTTTTTTTTGTGCTATGTAGGTATTTAATCTAGGGTATTTATTATTAATTTTGATTTAAGGTTCATCAATATGTCTTCAAAGAAAATAATCTTGCATGCACCCCAAATAACGAGTAATTATAAATATAGTGTTAAATTAATTATGAAAGAGTAGTGTAGATGGCTTTCCTACTTACCATACAAAAGACCATGTTACATTCAAATTAAAATTTTCGTTGAAACCTATCACCCTGTTTGAGCCCCATTTTTTGGAGAATATATTTTTTTCAAAAATCATTTTCAACCAAACATTCTCCCATAAAGTAAATATTCACGTATTTTTAAAAAAAAATTCCTTACTTTTTAACCACGTATTTTATAAAAAAAATATTATTTCATAATACATTTTACCCAGGAAATGAGGATCAAACATGGGCTATATATAGGAATTATTGTTATAATGAAACACACACTTGAGTTTTGGCTAAAAAAAAATAATAATAAACATTGAAATCATTCATTATTATTATTATTATTATTATTTTTTGACGCTTAAAATTGTCTTTCTCGATGACTAACAACCAGTGAACCTAACTCGAAACTCTAATTTAAATTGATACACCCATAAACAAAAAATTGAGTTTTCTTGTAGTTTGTAATAACATGTCAATTCGTTATTGTTTATTATAATCTTATTATTTTATAATTTCTAATGAAGTTGTTTCTAATTGTAGAAAAAATTCATCTTTTCTTATTTTAGGTATATCAATCTCACTTTATATGAAATATAGATTGAAAAATGATTAAAGGAATATATTACTCGAAATTCAAAATAAGGGTGATTAGTGATAAAAAAAAAATTCAAAAAAGACGTCTATCATATTTTCATAAAGTTTAGAGGGTGTTTTTGATATTGTCTCAAAAAAATAATGTTCAATGAAATAGGAATTTTGACATTAAAATGAGCGTGGTGTAAATATCCAAAGGTTCGTTTGATATAGATTGAGAATAAATTTGTGATTTTATTTTTATTTTTTATTTTTTAGAATGAGTGATTAAAAAGTAAGAAAATATTCAATTTCTATTATTTTATTGGGAGAATGTATGATTAAAATTATTTTGAATTTTTTTAATAAAAAAATATTTTAAAAAAAAAGCTAAATATAAATGGAGGTTGAGGCCCAAAATAAGCACACTCTTTAAGTTTTGGACTGTACTATGTAACAAAATGACAGAAATAGCACTAATTTGGCAGTAAAAAAATTTTAGAATCTCTTTTAATTTGTAACCTGTAGATTTTAAACAAATGTTACTATTTTTTGGGTATCCTCCAACAAAAGACAGACATCGCCCTTGTAAAATGATACACAAATTTTAACTTTTTAAAATGATCACACATAAGTTTTATACAAAACATCTAGTTGGATACCATTTCATTTAAGTCTTGTTTGATACCCATTTTTGGGGTAAAATTTATTATGTAATAGTGAATTTTCGGAGAATGCGTGGTTAAAAAGTAAGGAAATGTACTTGGATGCGTGTATAATTATTTTATAGGAGAATGTGTGGTTGAAAATGAATTTTGAAAAAAAATATATTCTTGAAAAATTGAGGCCCGAACGGGGCTTACTTTTGAATTTCATGCATGCAAGATATTTGTTAATTGTTATAAGAATCCAACAAAAATTTCAAGGTACATCATTGACCAAAGCGGTAGTAGACATTTTGTCACACATACATTGTATTCCCCGTGCAATTCAATTTCATCCCCATTTTCTTTCTTACACTGAAAGTAAAACACTGCGTATATCACAAATGTTAAGATCTTCACCAAACAAGAAAAATTCACCAGAAACAGTCCGGAAAATGTTTGACCTGAAACCCATTTATTACCTTGGATCATCTTAGAATTACCTAAATATATAACCAAAGATAGTATATTCAAAAAAATGTTCAAAACGTACTTAGCCAGTTAATCTGTTTCCCTTTAACAATTTTTGCTGATTTTCCCAGTGCTTTTCATCCCATAAATTTCTTCTTCGTTTACTGTCATCACTATGGCCATAATCCATGCAACAGATATATAGAGATAGAATATGTAAGCAAAAATAAAAGGCTTATCGACACTTTCAAGAATTGATAGATTGGACGACATGAGAATTGGAGTTCACAAATATGTGGCAACAAAGTGTATCCCACGACAAGAATTGTTGTATAGAAACAGGTGATGAATATTCTAGGACAAGATTTCGCAAACTTTGAATTTAGTTCCTCGAGTGTTAAGTTTTAGAATTGTAAGACATGGCCGAAGCAAATACTGTAGTGATTGTAGAGAAGATTGAGATGGCTTAGTATGCAAGAACAAATGCAGTGTAATTTACTAGAACGAGTGGGAAATTTTCTCGGGTACTGATAAGTTCCGACACGAATTCGGCGCTGTTGGAACGGGATATAGGGAATAAAAATTCTTTAGCAAGCATGTCTTTCGTCAAGGAAAATGATGAGAAATTGAAAATCAAGAAGAAGATCGAGGACAGAAGTAGGGAAATTAGTACTGTTACTGAAAATTGTTAGGTTTATTAATTTGTCATTGGACTTACATATATAACTAATTGTGTATAAAACTATCTTAAAGTTGAACACAATTAAAGTGATCTAATAAAGAATTAAATTGTTGGGCTTATGTCATCTAAATAAAATATGAGTTGGATTATATGTGTAGATACCGGATCCATTAGGGCTGTATTTGATGATGAGCCAAAATACATATGAAACTATAAATAGAGTTATGATCCCCAATTTATATGCAACTTCTCATTCTTTGTGTCATTTCATTAACATAAGAATTAATACAGACAATAAAAAAATCAAGAAAAATGATTGGAGTAATTAAATTGAAAAACAAGACAATAAATATTATGGATCAAGAAGCAAAAAAAAAAAAAAAAAATTAAGATCAAGAACTCAAAGAACCAAAAGAGCCAATAATCAAAATTCAATATTCGGAATCAAGATTCAGTAATAAAAAATTATTCCCAATGAATAAAATACCTAAAATAATGATGCAGTTCCATGAATGTAGCAGAGTTTAGAGGTTGAAAATTGAAATATCTGTGATTTGGTGTAAAGAAAGAGATGAGGTATTTATTAGGATTTGTGATTTTTATTTGTCAATTGAAAAATTTGGACTTGGAAATATTATGCACCAAAATCAAAATAATGCCAAATCAAGCAATACATACTAGCACGGGCGGACCCAGCCTAAGCCCAGTACAAGCAGGCTTTGAGCCGCCCCATTATTTTTCAGTAGCCCAACACTTCAAAAAAAAAAAAAAGGAAAGAAAGTGGGCCAACAATTTGGCCCAAACTATTGTATGATAAAAGCCTACAATCCTTATCATTAACAGGCTGCATATACAGGCTTCCCGCTTCAACCTCCGGCCATCCACCATTTTCTGTAGTGACTCATGTTCGGCTGTGCGTCACTGCATGAGTCGGTGAGAGACCGAAAGCGGAAATCAGGTAATTCTTCTTCCTTCTTTCATTCGCAATCATCCTTCCCACCTCCCGGACCCCGATAATTCTTCTTCCAGGTTTCCAGCAATTTTCTACAATTATTTACATTTAGTAGCTGATTATTTACAATTATTTACATTTAGTAGCCGATTATATGGGTTTTCCAGCAATTTCTCAATTTTCAGTGGAATTTTGAACGGCAATCAATTGTCTGTTGATTTAGGGAAATCTTGAAGTGGGTTCTATTGATTTTTGTTGTGACTTGTGTGTTGCTTCACTCACATACTTCAAAGTGAAACTAATTGAGCCTTTAGATTGATCCCAAGAGTACATTTGACTATATGAGCATTTAGATTGATCCAAGTGTATATTTGACTATATCAAGTCATAAGTTTTTGGAAATTAGAGTTTGACATTCCATTGCAGAGTGTTGGGTGTTGGGATGTTGGATGTTTCATGTTTGGCTGTTTGGGGATAATTGATAACGGATGGGAAGTTAGAACATTTGAACTTACCAACTAATTGAACTAACCAAGTAAATGAGTAATGCTATTTTTTTCATGTTTTTGTTGTTTGGGGATAATTGATAAAGGATGGGCAGTTGGAACATTTTGATTTTGAACTTCCCAACTAATTGAACTAACCAAGTAAATGAGTAATGCTATTACATATTTTATAAACCTTTTGTTTCCTTGATTGACGAACATGCTTAACAATGGAATATTATATTTTGTTTATTTCCACTTTTTTTTTGTTTATTTACATTCATATTCATATTTATTACAGTCAGTCATGAAAAGATTTTATAAAAGAAAAGTTCTTGAAGTTAAGGAAAATGTAAATGAGGATACGTCAAATTGAGACAATTTTGATGTTGCACGAATTCTCTCTGATCTTGGATTAAGGATTTCAATCTTGAATTACGATTCTAATATTAGAGATCAAGTTCGAAGAGTATATATGCAAAACAGTCATTGTCAGGCGTTTAACCATGAATTTAAGAAAAGACAATTTGGAGAAAAAGAATCCAGGCTATTTAATCATTCTTGGTTTAACGAGTTTGATGGTTGATTAGAGTATAGTGTGGCAAAAGAGGCAGCTTTTTGCTTGTATTGTTATCTTTTTAAAACAAGTAGTGGGAAA
>CAIGRP010064943.1:0-47752 GCA_903798385.1 Fraxinus cuspidata | reverse complement strand
ACAATCAAGGAAGGGTTGTTAGAGGCCAGCTCCATTGGTAAGTTCAACAAACTTATTGCCAAAAAACCATTTAATCGTACTATGCAAATATTCTCATACTCTGCGATAAACTAGATGTGAATGTCTAAGCAAGGACAACATTAGAATTATGTGTTGTGAAACCAACCACCAGAATGAATTGTCGAAGTTAATGAAGTATTAGATCAAGCAAAAGAATAATAAAGACAAGAAATATGGTAAAAAAAATTAAGAGATTTTATTAACTCAATAATAATGGAGAAAAGAGAAAATTACAATAGATCATATAATTCTAATAATCTATTTTCTCACACATAAAATAGTATTGAAGAACCTAGTATTTATAGGGAACATGTAGGGGACTTCCAAACCTTCTTAGTAGAATTGTTGATGAAGTAGAATGCCAAAAAACTGAGTCCAAAATGAAATAGGAGAGCAAACGCGGAAAATCGGAAAACAGGTGAGGTGGGCGCCGGGTGATCTGTCCGGGAATTTATTTTTTTTTCAAATTGTTTTCTCCGTCCAAACTCTTCTTCAAATCTAATACTAATTCCAACTCCTAATAAGTTTCCAAAATAGAACTTCAACTTGACATAGGACTCCAATAGTATTACAAACTGAATTCTCTTTGACGTGCACTTCAATTAGAATTCTTCAATGCTTGAAACAAGGAATTCGGGTCACACCCAAATTCTAACAATCTCCCCCTTGACACGAATTCCACCAAGGAATGAACTTACTTCTTCAATAATAACCAAAAAATTAATTTCTCCAACAAAACACAATACTCCACATCTTCTAATGAATCCATGCACTACTCTTGTAGAATTAACTCAGACTCCCAAAAATCATAATGATTTTATATTTACCAAATTGGGCTGTAACACACCCCAAAGCAGAATCAACCTCAAATGCTTTTAAAGAAAGCCCCTTGCTAGATTGTACACATTCTACTCCACTTAAAACATGCTCAACAAAATCAACATCCACATACCATTTTCCACTGGGTTCGTCCTTGGCAATTGTATAAAATGGCACCGCATATGATGGTGGCAAAGCGGCATTATCCACATACCCTGAACTCTGAGCAGTATTTTTCAAATCTGATCATTTATGAGATCCTAAAGGTATTGTACCAAACTCCACCATCGTTCTAAACTTATGCTAATTTACTCTTCTTGATTCTGCACGTCCAAGCAAGATGTATAACTGAGACATTTTCCGTCACTCCAATACAATTTGGGCACCTTTACAATCCTTCAAAACTCAAACTCCACCAAAGAACTCATTACCTTTTGAATCAAGGATAGACAAAGAGATGAAATTCTCCATCAAATTTGGGACATGTCGAATGTGGCCAAGTGTTATAATTGTTCCATCCAAAAGCTTCAATCTGACTGTACCAATTCCAGCAACCCGACAAGGCGCGTTGTTTCTCATAACCACGACACCTTTGGAAACAATTTCATATGTAGGAAACAAGTCCTTATTGGACACATGTGAAGCACACACCCTGAATCAAGAATCCAATCATCTTCCGGTTTAGACTCAATGTCAGAAATAAGTAAGAGATCTTCATCAATGTTCTCCGTGAGGTTTGCTTCGCCTAAAGTATCTGATTGCTTCCCATATGGACTTGCAGCCAAACTTTCTTTATTCTGCAATTTGTAGCAATCCTTCTTCAAGTGCCCCTTTGTTCTCTGCGAGCTTTGCTTCACCTGAAGTCTCTGATTGCTTCCCATATCGATTTGTAGCCAACCTTTCTTCATTCTGCAATTTGTAGAAATCCTTCTTCATGTGCCCCTTCTGTTTGCAGTAGTTACAAATCTGATTACTGAACTTAAATTTCGATATGCCCCTTCCAGAACCACCATGAGCAACCCGGCATTCTCCATCTCTAGCCTCAGAAATCAGATGCTTCATCTTCTCTTTTGAATACAAAGTATCATACACATCTTCTACGGTGAGAGTATCACGACTATACAAGATCGTGTCTCTAAATGAAGAAAACGAAGTAGGCAACGAACACAATAGGATCAAGGCCAAATCTTCTTCATATACTCTACTTCCAAAGTTTCCAAATCGGCGACGATCTCTTTAAATACAGTCAGGTGATCTTCCAATGATCATCATTCTGCCATTCGATGAGAGTATAAACGTTGCTTATGGTTAAACTTACTTGTCTTGACTTTTAGTCATGCACAATTGCGTCAACTTCAACCATAAAGTAGCTGCTGAATTCTCCTTCAAAACGTCCTAAAGAATAGTATTTGATAAATGAAGATGAATGTGAGAAACTGTCTTCTTATCCTTCTATGATTTCTCCTCTGCGATCAAAGTTGCAGACATCTTATCAATTCTCAGCAATGCATCATCCAAATCCACATGTGCGAGTACTGCACGCATCTTAACCTGCCATAGCGAAAATCTAGTGCTCTGATCCAAAAGCGGAATGTCATACTTCATGAAAGTCACCACGAACAAAAAACCTCGAACAAATCAAACATTGCGCTCTTGCGGGACTGCTGAACCTAGGCTCTGATACCACTTGTTGTGAAACCAACAACCGGAATGAATTGTTAAAGTTAATGAAGTATTAGATCGAGTAAAAGAATAATAAGGACAAGAAATATGGTATAGTAATTAAGAGATTTTATTGACTCAATAATAATGGAGAAGAGAGAAATTTACAATGGATCCTATAATTCTAGTAATCTATTTTCTCACACATATAAAATTGTATAGAAGAGTTTAGTATTTATAGGGAACGTGTAGGGGACGTTCAAACCCTCTTAGTAAAATTGGTGATGAAGTAGGAGGATGCCAAAAATCGAGTCCAAAAAGAAATAAGAGAGAAAAACACGAAAAATCGGAAAACAGATGAGATGGGCGCCCCAGCGCCGAGTGTTTTGTCGGGGATTTTTTTTTTTTAATTGTTTTCTCCATCCCAAACTCTTCTTTAAATCTAATACTAATTTTCAACTCCAAATGGGTTTCCAAAATAGAATTTCAACTTGACATAGGACTCCAATAGCATTCCAAACTGAATTCTCCTTGACGTGCACTTCAATTAGAATTCTTCGATACTTCAAACGAGGAATTTGGGTCACATCCAAATTCTAACAATTCTGATTATTTCATGCTGTCTTTTTTGGTCAATATTTCACCGTACAAATTTACTGGACCAGTCGTTGGCCTTGGCTCATGCTGATGTTGATGATGGGAAGGTTGTGTTCGTTCCATGGGTTGAAACAGATTTCAGAACTGGTGAAGCTCCATGGTGGGCTTAATAACATTGGATTTGCTTCCATTTTGTATGAATTTGTCGATCTTTCAAGGAAAACCTTGATTTTTCACTATAGCATTTGCAATCGAGCAACATTTTGGCATGATACCGCCGTTCCACTCTTGTGTATATCAAATGTAAAGCGTTATCATACATTAAGGAGATGTTTTAATTTGCTATTAGAATTCAAAAATTGTATGATACATGTAATTGCATAATTCTCTGAAGCAATAAATCGATTTGTAACGGATTGTTTCAAAGGTTAATTTGGTTTTTGGTGTTACACTTCAACCTGCTATCTAGTCTTGAATCGACCAACGTTAAATTGGCAGCAGATTGCAATTAAATTAGAGTTGAGTAACTCGATATCGACCTGAATCTTTGAATTAAACCAATATAATATTTGAAACGGTCGGATGCCCCGTGACTGCTTACAATTGTTAAAAGGATAAACGAAATGACGACAAACATCCAACCGAGATTCTCTCCCTAAAACATGTGCGCAAACTCTAAATATTTGTTTCCCTATGAATTGTTTTAGATCTAATCTTTTGTCCTTGGAAAGGATTAACATTCAAAATGATATTTTCCATGTTTGGGTTCAAATATATACATGCGACCAACATACTCAATCTAGGGAGTTGTCTGTGTCATATATCGGGAATTGACAATCAAGATTCGTTGATTTACGAACGATGCCGAAAAATTATTCTTAATCTATATTTTACGTTGTTGGAGCTGATTCCACTTTTGTCATTTGTCCACCAGCTTCACGTGATGCCCCGACACATCAGAATCACACACACACAAAAAGCAAGTTCAACATGTAACGTGAGAACAAAACAAACCCAACCACCACCCTACACAAAAAGAGATCCAAGAAGGATTAAGGGCAAAAGTGGAATCAAACTTCTAGCAATTGGAAATTTTGTACTAGCTAATCTTGATGATGACGAATCGTATTTCTCAAATTGTAGTGAGTCAACGGCCAAGGGCATGTTCTCCTGGTCGGGACTGCACTTGGACTCGTGGGGAGGGTGTGCACTGTACATGATGGCTCGTAACACGGCCGAGACGGTTGGTATGTACGCCGTCTTGTTAAGCGCCAGCAGCCATGTTAGTCCCATCAATTGGCAATCCCGACTCAACATATTGCTAGCCCGGTTGCTGTTTTCGCGGTTTAGTTGTTTTGTTACATTTTTGCCATCCCCTGTCAACTGTAAAAGTAATCATAACCAAGGGCAATTCAGACATTGTACTAGACTTGAATATTTCTTGGGATTAAAATGACATTTTCAATAGTTTCTTGAAGAAATAATTGAAGTTGAAACTTAGGGGACTCACCTTTTGAAGAGCACCAAGGCATCTAGTACAACCAGCATAAGAAGAATTCTTGCAATTCTGTTCCAAATTCCTTACAGCAGCGGTGGGAGTAGCATTCCTGTAATTCCCAGTAATATTAAACGCGGCGGGGCAGGTCAAAGAGGTGATTTGGTGGAGGCGGATGCCGCAGAAGCACAACACAGCGTCGCACGAAGCATTTGGCTGAGGGATGTGAATGTTTCGGCTCTGCAACGAGTTCTGCAGTGAGTTGACGCACTTCTGCGAATCATCTGGCATCATCGGCATGTCGGAACTCGCCGGAGGCACCGTAGATGGCACCTGCAGAGCGGACCTCGCGTGAGCAGCGAAAAGCCATGCCGCCAGCACTGGGCAGCACCGGCTCCGGTCGAGGTTTCTTCCACAAGCCGCACTCACACCGCCGAACAACTCTGCTGACAGGTCCAGCGTGCACGTCTGGGCTTCAGTCTGGACCTGAGACGCAGGGACTGTATTAGAATTGCCAGGATAATCGCCGGGTCTTAATGGCTGCTCCGGTTCGGAAAGTAAACCAGCAAAACAGCCATGAAAATGTAATGATAATGTAATGATGAGAAAGCTAAATGAATGCATGGAAAAGCTTGATTCTTTTCTCATCAAATTTCAATGAAATACTTTCATTTAAAAGCCCCTTTTGCTCTGGTTCAAGTAGGGCTAATGTGAGGTGAAAAAGAAAGGAGATGAATGATTATTTCTTCTTAGGAAACAGTGCAAGTTTGGATTTGAACCAAGAAGGAAATTCAAGAGATTATACAGGAAGCTGAAAACACCCTTTTCCTTCTTTTACTTTCTCAGTGTTCTCTCCGATATATATGTGTATTGTGTAAAAGAGAATTATTGGGTAGCTAGAGAGAGGAATCAAACAGAAAAACGAGAGTGAAAGGGAAAGGGAAAGGGTAATGAGGATTTGGCAGCTTCTGGTGTCCTTTTCTTTATCATTCTCCTCCTCAGCCAGCCCCACACCAACTACTTCCATCATATTATATTGGTGAATAAAAAATGAAAATGGAGCTATGAATTTCCAGTTTTTTCTATAATCGGTAGGTAAACTTGCAGGATGTTTAGTTGGGGAAGGAACGTTTGTTGAAAAAAATGAGGGGAAACAGAGGAGGAAAAGAGCACTTTTTGTAGTTTAATTGAGAAGAAAATGATGAAGAACAAGAAGAAAGAAATAAGTTGGATTGAATGATTTTGTATTGAATTCTGCATATACTTTTTAAAAAAAAATTGTTAAAACTGAAAAAATATATTGTTGAAAAGTTAATAAAAATTGTAAATTGTGTAAATGATTAAAATTAATTTTTTTTTTTTTATCATTTGCTAAACCAACCATGGACAGACATATTAAACAACACTAGGGATGCCATTGTTGACATGCATGAATTTCTAGCATGATTGATAGGTTAAATCACTTCTGGTCAAACATAATTTTTATTTACATATTTCACTTACCGACAAATATTACACGTTTTATGTAGGATCCACAATTTTAACGTTTCATTCATATTTATAATTTATTTTTTTAAAACTCAAATAACTTTTATCCACACATTTCAAGAAATCTGTAAGTGCGATCCACTTATTAACTATTTATTTATAATTTAAATCATTTATAAATACTTTCTAGGCATGCTTTAATCACCTGCCAAACGTGCACTTTGTTATGTAGCCTTCAAGGATAGATACTATGATAATCTACTGAGTTGTGACCTTAGTAAAAGAAATATGTTACCAGTTCCAAATGATAATGTAATGAGGGTTGTCATCGTCTTTGGCCAATAACAGTGTATCTCTCAATGTATCAATTTTGACCGTTTAAAATTCGATCATTTAAAAATCGTTTGAAATCGAACTAATCCGTTGTAATATTTTAGAAAATGTAAAATTTTGATTAAAGGCTTTAAGGCCAAAATAATAATAATAATAATAATAATAATAATAATATATCTACTTTATTAAATAGATTTACTGTAAACTAAATATAAAGTTATGCTAATCAAATAACTAATTATAAGTCCAGTGCACAAGGTCATACAATTTGAATACCAAACATTCTAATTGCCAAACAAGGTCATACAAAACAAAGTGACACATCCTCAAGCTACAGATTCTCTCAAACCCATCAAATTATGGTTTTTCTTTTTGCTGTCTGAAAATATTAGGGAATCTTACTAAACTTGTTTTCTTTGCCTCGCACTCTCTTCTAATCGGTAACATGTTTTCCGTAGTTAAGGATACTTCTTTATTTTAAAAATTGGGTAATAAAAAAAATCGAGATTATAGGAATTTTTTCTTCGAGAATCCCTAAACCGCGGTTTGAAACCAAACCATAATTATGATTTCATTTGAAGTTTTACTAAATAGTTTAAAAAGTTGTTTGGTTTGAAAAAACGATAAAAATCATTTGAATCAAACTATTGCATCCCTAGGTAAAATTATTGCTCCATTTATTTTTATTTTTATTTTTTATTATTACTAAGATATCAAAAATGAAATTATTTTACTCGAAAGAATTATGGCAAGAAAGAAAATAGTACCTCATAGTTGACAATTTGGAACTAAAACTCATTGTGTAAAGATGTGAATTCAGATTCCCCTTATCAATTTGTCCACCTTTAACACAACACAAAACGTGACAAAAAAAAAGGGTAGTTGTGTTGGGAAATGATGGCATCTTTGGGATTTAACCTTATTCTCACAAAATGAGTTGTTCCGTATATAAGTTGGTGCTTAACGTCAGTTTAGATTATAGGAAGATGTTACTGATTCAATGTTCAATAAATCAAAATGCATCTCAATGAATCAGTAGGGTTCACTTATTGACATATATAGAGTGGTGTGATTTATCTAAGTATCAAAAAATGACTAATGAGACGTGTTTACCTATCGATAAAGAGTGTGAATTTGACCCTGCAAATATATATTATTGATATTAACAAGATGGCACTCTTAAAATATCGTGATGATGATTATATTATAGTCTTACCCTTTAATGTCTGAAAAAATTTCGAATAATAATAAATTTAAGATTATATCATCTAGTCGTTTCAATTAATTTTAATTAATATTACATTTATGGAAATATTCTGGCATATATCTCCAGTGTATACATGTTATTAATCGTGCATTATTAGAACTTTTCGTAAATCATATACATGATATTAGGGCCAACTGGGTAGTTAATTTGTTGAAATAAATTAAAATAATAATACTAACATTTATAAAATAAATAAAAACATATTAGATATATCGTAAAGAGTATAGAAATAAATCACATTTGATTGGAAAAATTATCTCAGGGTTTGTACATCAATCTGGTGACGTATATGTAGCACAATTGAAATAACAATAATTGTAATTTGCTTAGGGATAGCGAGCCTACGGGCTTACACCATGGGCCCTATCTGGCCCGTAACTTTGGGAGGAGGGTCCTCTTCAACCTTGTGCCTTAGAGAAGTTTACATATTGAAATAATCTATATGTAAATTTTTAGTTGACCGCAATTTTAATTCAGTGTAAATTTGTCAAATCAGCTTCCCGTCTACACACATGGAGTTTTTCGTCAATTGTGAACAACGAATTTGAAAGGAGTGATAAATGGGTAACCATTTGAATAAATTGGTGAATAGTAAACCTTTCTTTAACCTTGGCTAAAGTGGCATTGATATAATTAACTCAATCTAATTACAAAAGTACGGTGAAATGTTTTGTATTACAAAAATACTCTGTTAAATTCATAACATATAGTGTTACACTAATTCGCCACCTCCTCATTTTCTATTGACTCCCAATCATAGCGCTAACATTGTCAACACGAGCAATGATCCCTGGCAACGCCTTCCACTAGCCACGATCAGCTTCGCCCTCTATCATTGTTAGCAACCACCTCCACTAGAACCACGCTTTCCTTCAATCACCACAACAAAGACATTCAACCCTTGTGCTAGCCTCTACCACAACCTACAAAATGAGCGATTCACTAGTTGGCAACCACCTTTGCTAACACCACGATTGTTATGTGGAAATATATTTTGGATTAAAACCACCGCAAGTGTACGGTTTATTAACAATAAAATGAACTTATTGAGTTTGAGTATCGTCCCACAAAAATTGATTAGTTCAACTCCTATTACAGTGGCCTTAATCGAAACAATAAAATTGAAGTGTTGTTGTAATGAATTGACACACGATTGAAATATTGACGAATCAATGCTCCTAAATTATTTAACAGTCTATCTCGAGTAAAGTCAAACATATTCTCATATGTGACCCGACTATATCGTTTTGACGGACACAAATATACAAGAATGCATGAGTTTTTGTGAACATTTAACGATTCACATAGGGTATGGCGGTATATTCCTATCACAAATCGATCCTATAATAATTTATACCCTGTCAAACATATTTCTCTTCTTTCGAATGCATAAAAATAGATCAACACATTCACACAATTAATTAACACAATAATCGTGGGGAAAATAAATTCATATAAACTATTCAAATAGTCAAAACGTGTATTTATTGTCAAAAATGTAAAACAAGGAAATAAAAATCATATTACACGGTTCGTCGTCCCTTAGTATAGAACTAACCTAACCTAGCATGATAGAAAGAATAAACTTAGAAAAACAATGAGGAAATGACATCACTAATTAAATTTTTTACTTTAATCTTCGCTTTGTTGTGTTGTTCTTCGCGTTATTGTTCTTTTCATTCTCTCAAAACCCTTATGCCTACCCCCCCCCCTCCTCCTCGATTCTAAACGACTCTAGGGTTTAAATACGTATTCAAATATTTGTTTCCATTAATATTTCACTCGAATAGGGAAATCAGAATTTTCGCGTCAGAGTAGAACATGTGACCGTATAGTTCATTTCCCCGCAATCGCATAGAACAAAATGTAAGGCCTTGGAATTTTCTGAAGCAACCTATGCGACCACATGGTATTAAGAAACTTCCACAGCTTTGCATTTTGGTCCTCAAACTCCATTTTACATTTTTCGACCTCTTTTCCCACTTCTTCTTCTTCCAATGTTTCATTCATTTGATCAATTTGATCTCGTCATCTTCACATCTTCAATTCCTCTTCCGGGTCATATTTCGGTTATTTGTACATTGATCCCTGAACTTTTGCTTTCTTTCGTTTTAGTCATTTTTCCCATTTTTCTCCTAATTTCTATCATATTCATCATTGTTGTCCTACAGAACACAAATTACATCGAATTAAACTATATTCCACATATTTATTAACAATTATCCATATTTGTGGCCCAAAATAAGTGTGTAAAACACACTTATCAACGACCACCTCCAACGATCACTACCACAAACACCATACTTGGATGGACCCCTTGACATATCATTGTCGCCATGCAAACTGTACACTTACCTGCATGCAAATCAACCGCTTACATAGCCACTGAGCTCCATAATATAACATTTTGAGGATACTCATCAGCTTCCAAATTTAAATCCCAAAACCCTAATTAGAGTAATTAATTAATAATCACGCATCAAGTGAAATGACGTGGAGGCTATTTTAGGTAAGTCTTCCGCACACAACTCATTAAATAATGCTAAGGCTCGACACGTAATTTGAGTTAGAAGAGATTAAGATTAAAATGTCTCAGAAAACCCTAGCAGGGAGCTGAAGTTGAAGTTTAATTAATGTAATTTTTCAACCCTTTGATCTCATACTTTGTTCATCTGTCTCATTTTCAAATTAATTAATTCATATCAAATTATAATTTAATTAAACCCTATGTCACATTAACATGATATTTAGATACACATGTCTCCTTCTAGATTAATAGTAGGTAAATAAAAGGTAACCATGTAAGACAAGCAAACTAGGATGAAAAACAGAAAATCTGAGTACGAAGATTTCAAAAAATAAATTAATGTTTGACCAAAAATCATCATATTTCGTTAGCTAAAGGGTGGATGAATGAATTACCAGAATTCGAACGACTTTGAATTGGATAGACTTCTACTGTTGAAAAAAATTAACACAGCATGTTTATTTCAAATCTAAATGTCGTGTACAATAAAAGTTTAATTAATAAAATATATTAAGGATCCATTTGGCAGGATTTGTAACAACTTCTACTTCTGTTTCACGAGGAAGCTATTTTAGATCAGTTTTCTATTAAAAAAAAAAACGTGTCAAATAAAACCCTACCAGAAATTATCTAAACATGTCTAAAATTTGCTTCTTTATCCCAAAAATAACTCTTGACTATTTAAAAATCGTTAAAAAAAGGGCCTTTTAAATATTGGTCACCACACAAAAGCAATTGAGAATTTGATCATTTGAAGCAAGTCATGGAAATTTTTCGTTATAATTGGTAGAGGATGTAACAACTATACACCAACTAATAGTCAAAACCATCAATTAGCTGCCACTTGTCACCAATTATTCAATCAAATTTGACTGTCAGCTAATCTTTTCAGCGTCATGTCTACCAAGCAATTCTCTCTATCACACAAAATCGTCTTTGCAACAATTATTTATCAATATGTGACTAATATTTTAACATGCATGGGCGTGCCATTTACCCTATATATATATATATATATATATATATATATATACACGTATTTTTCTAAAAATTATATTATTTTAAATGCATTTTTATTTTAGTTCTATGCATATAGCATACGTTTAGAATAATTATTCTCCTAGTTATTTTTGTTACTTTTTACATATCTACGCTATTTTTATTTTTATTTTTTACGTAGGAACCTGCAGCCGCTATTTGCCAGCGGAGCTCCGACCACCCCTTAGGGGCGGAGGCCGACCACTGTGAGTACGTACTAAGTAAAACCCCGTTCCATGTACAGTAATCCGCGAACTACACAGGAGAAGTAAATCGCACTAAGCAAGTCCGGTGCGACGGACTCGACAGAGGAAGTCTTGACAGTGGATTCGAATTCATGACCTTTTGGTCACTACGTTCACCTGCTCCACCAACTCGACCACAATGAGTGCGCACTAGATCTCAAGTGAAATATTAAAAGTGTAACTCATTAAAATCAAACTTAATTTATAGAACCAATTAGTATCTAAATTCCTTAACAAGAACTATATGTACATAATACAAATTTTGTTCGAACTTAAAAATAAATTAAATCCTAAAACTTATACTTCTAAATACTACTTTTTGAAATTTCTTCGTGTTTTCTAAATTTATATTTGTTTAACATTTCACCCCCAAAACACAGCACACGAGAGAAGATGAACATAGCATAAGGGCGGTACCAAATCCTATTGACTTGATCAACTCATTCACAACACACTTCACGTCTATATATATTAAGGTCATCTTCTCAATAGGACCAACAACTTCTCACTTTTGGCTTTAAACTTTGCTTTATATTTGATCTCAATCTTCAAGTCATCAAGAACCTGAAAATTATCAATGGGAAGATCACCATGTTGTGAAAAAAATGGTGTCAAGAAAGGTCCATGGACTCCTGAGGAAGACATGAAACTCATTCAATACATTCAAGAACATGGTGCATGCAATTGGCGAAGTCTTCCAAGAAATGCTGGTAAATAAAATCAACAATAATAATCTTCTTTTTGTGTTGTTAATGATGTTTTATCTTGTAATGATTTGTGATGGAAATTGAACATTTTTGTGCAGGGCTTCAAAGATGTGGAAAAAGCTGTCGTCTTCGTTGGACGAATTATCTAAGACCTGGTATCAAGAGAGGGAGATTTTCATTTGAGGAAGAAGAGACTATTATCCAACTTCACAGTGTTCTTGGAAACAAGTAATTAATACATAATCTCTCAGTCTTCACAGTATACAAGTTTTTCTTATCTTGTGTTACTAAATCTGAATTTGTTTCTTCTGATGATTAAGGTGGTCCGCAATAGCTGCTCGGTTGCCTGGAAGAACAGATAATGAAATCAAGAACTACTGGAATACTCATATAAGAAAGAGACTTCTTCAAAATGGGATTGATCCGGTGACTCATGCTCCACGACTCGATCTTTTAGATCTCTCATCACTTATAAATTACTTGCCACAGATTAATGTTGCGAATCTACTCCGACTTCAAACCCTGCTAAATCCAGAAGCGCTAAGATTGGCAGCTAGTCTTCAGGGAAATCCTGAATTATTATTGGCAAAACTTCAGGAAAATCATTTATTAAATTCTCAGTTACAGAACCAGACCTCCCCAGTTTTCCAAACTGATCAATTTCAAAATAATTTTGACCAACAAATACCTATTTGCGATCCATCCACCGATCTTCCTACAACTACTTCAATGTCAAATCAAACTCTTTTCATGCAAGGGAATATGGGACAGTTTTCTATGAACTCAGAAAACTTGAGTGGCCAATCATTTCAAGATTTTGTGGAAACTTTCTGCTGTGGGACTTCTGATCAAATAGAGAAAGATTTATCAGAAAAAACAAGTTTTCAGTCCTTGAACAGCGGCAGCAATAACAGCCATAATTTCAGCTTTGATTCAGTATTATCGACTCCTCTATCTAGCCCAACTCCTCTAAATTCAAACTCAACGTATATCAATGGCAACACAGAAGATGAGAGAGAAAGTTATTGCAGTGACCTGTTAAAGTTTGAAATACCAGAGAGTTTAGAGTTTGATGACTTCTTGTAAACACTCACATGTCATTCCACTTGTATTTGTTAGGTAATTGTGATGGCGCAGTTTATTGTTTGTATACTACATTTTCCTTTCAAAAAAATTCCAATTTACTATTCCAAACTCTTTGTTAAACAGTCTAGATTAGTCTACAATCTCTAACTTCTGTGTAGAAATTCGGGTAGCGATGTTGTGCTACTTTGTAGATTAAAAATGAATACCGAAACCTGGCTCGACATGCACCAGTGGTTGGCTATGCTATCCACATTAGTTGCTCTTCGTTGACTTGTAAGAAAAGAAATAGATCCTTTTGGTTTCTTCATTTATTTATTTTTTTTCCATTCACGTTTTATATCATGAAAAGACTTTCTAGTTTTAAAAAGTATTTCTACGATTTAGAGAGTAAAAAAAAAAAATTAGTGCTCTAACAAACTCTTTATATTTAACACTTAATTTTACTAGTTTCAAAAATATTTATTGTTTTTTCTTATCTTTTATTTTTATTAATTTCCTTTCAAATTATTATATTATTTTCGTTCAATTGAAACATTTTGATTGCATTTAATTTAGATAGTTAAATTCACTCTCTGAATTAAATTGTTAATTTAAAGAATCTCTTGAAACACAATTTTAAGGATTGACTCTTTAAATACAAAGTAATTTTATTTTTAAAGAGTTTCTTGAAAATGCTCTAACACTAAAAATGACATTTTTTCTATTTAGATAAATTAAACCATCTAAACGGAAGCAGCTTTTAATCGTGGTCAAGCTGTTAGAATCGAATAATAGATTTCTTGTGATAAGAATATCCTAAAATGAGATCCGACTACCATTATTTGTATGAATTAGGAATTTAATTGTTCTATGAAATATAAACACAGAGATATTTGGGATTTCTCGTCTCATGTTATATAAAAAGTTCATTTAACTTTTCTTGTTCGTTCCACTTTCAAACCCTCAAGCTATCTCCGATATTGTTCAAACTTCAAAGAATTGCTTAATACTTCTCATGTGTGTGGTTTCAAAAATAATAATAATAATAATAATAATAATAATAATAATAATAAAGCAAGAATTTATTGAACATATAGTACATATATATGTATCAAATAGATTATGGCATATAATTTGAACATGACAAATTTCATAGAAAGAATAGAAATAGTTTCCTCCTTCATTCATTCAAATTATTCAAGGGCCAACTTAAAGAAATACCCCTAAAATTAAGGATATTTTGGAAAATCATATAAAAATTATTTGTAAGTAAAAAATATTGTGTAAAATTAAGTGTGAAAAAGTGACACAAAGTCACTAAACAATGTCACTTCTTAAAGTTAAGTGTCACTTTTTTATTAAAAAAATGATGTTTGTCACTAAAAAAAGTGACAAAATTTTCAAGAAAGTAACAGGAAAAATATTGTGACTAAAAAAGTGGCAGAAATTCAAAAAAAGAAATACAAATTCAAAAAATGACAAAACACCGATTAAAATATTGGAATCAGTTCAATAAAGTGAAAGGAAAAACAAAGTGACACGGCCAATGTCTCTCCCTTGTCTCAGTTCACTTCCAAACACCTCTAAGTTAGTTCATCGATAAGACACCAATCAAAATGTCGCAGCCAACCCATTGACCTCCACTTAATCACAATGTCGCTTTTTTATTAAAAAGTGATAGAAATTTCAAGAAAGTAATAGAAAACAAAAAATGTGACTAAAAAAGTGACGGATTTTTTTTTTTTTTTAAAGTGACATATACTAAAAAAAGTGATATAAATTTAAAAAGTGAAAAATAGCAATTAAAACATTAGAGCCGGATTAATAAAGTGACAGAAAAAACCTCATTTTTTTCTTCATTCACCATCAAGCATCTTTAAATTAGTTTACCGACAAGACATCAATCAAAATGTCAAGCATCTTTAAGTCAATTCACCATCATCGTTATTTACAAACTTAGCTAACTCATCAACCTCCACTTAATGAAGATCCCAATAAGAGAATAAGCTAAGTTTTTTTCAACCTTCGTTGCTAGAAGGGGACATCAACTACACCAATAGTTGCCGTCGTCGCTATCAGACGTTTCCACCAACACCTCCGATTGTTGATCTCTTCAATTTCCTCACTAGTGTTTTTCGTAAGGATTTAATTATGCTTTAATTTAGAAATTATCTTTTATTTACGTGTTTTTCCTCTTCCACATACTCGAAAAACTTAAAGGTAACAAGAAATTAGACAAAAAAAATTTTAAAAAATCTAATTTAGAATTCTAAGATATTATTTAATCAAAACAAAAATTCTACTCTCATATCACAAGCCAGAGTCTTTTATTAGACTTTTTTATTTACAAAGAGTTAACAAATTTGAACTCTGTCAAGAAGTGTGGACGTACCAAATTCAAAGTAGACTTTTAGCCAGAAAAATAAATAAATAAAGCAGCAGCAGCAATTTTGGGTGAAATTGCATACGCAACTTCCTATGCCAAGTCTGACCTCATTAAATAATTACTATGTAATTGGCTATTGAGCTGCAACAACCTTCTGTTAAAACTTCATCATGTAGATGGCTGCCACTTTAGTTTGCAATTTTATTGCAATAATCTTCATTAACCATTCGCCGAATCATCGGCATAGCCTAAGACATTGACTCATTGCCATGAATTATTAAGCAATGCAAGTCGAAGAAAATTCACTTAAAAAAGGCATATGATAGTTATATACTTGTTCTTAAAACTGTTAGTGAAGAAGAGCATATCCGCTCTTGATGGGAACTTCCAGATGTTGAATTTGGATTTGTCAATCTTAATTACACACCTGTTTATCACCCCAACCGATTCTCCAAGAAATAGAAACCCTATAAACCAAAGGTCAATCTTAATTGCACATATGTTTATCGATGAAAGATATATTAGGGGCTTGGGGGAGGGTTTTTGGGATTTTATATCGTATTAATTACTTTGTTAAATGGTTTAATTAATTATTAGGGTATTAATCAAATTACTTAATTATTTAGGGTATTAGGCCTAATTTAGCCTTATTCACTTCACATGTAGACATTGAGCCCCATTTTTTCAATCAAAATACATTATATTACAGTGATTTGACTTCATTTCAACAACACTTTTTTTAATAAAATAATATTACACATTAATTCAAAAAAAATTCTTATTTTTTAACCACACACTCATCATAACACTATTACAAAATACATTTTTTTTTTTAAAAAAAAAAAGGGACTCAAAACAACTCCATAAAAAGGGGTAAACGCCCCCATCAAGTGTATCGCACGCATGGCGCATGCCTCCTTCCACGTGTCAAGTACATCATCACTGTGAGGTTGGAACATCGTTGTCCAAATCAATTCTATTATTTAAATCATAGTCAACGATAAATTACAACTCTTATAATTTATCACACTTCTTATTCTGAAGCTATTGAATAGACCTAGTTGAACCCAATTAAAGTAAGCTTGAATAAATTAATCTTGACGTGATCAATTCTTGATATGTCAAAATAATCCATTTCTCATTCTATTCCACTAAAATAATACGCACTTTCAATCTAAATGAAACTACTGAAACTGCATAATCAATAATTATATCCTCTGATTTATTATTTTCACGTATAACTCCATTGATCATCTTGAATATTGAAACAAGGTAAATGATCAAAATGTCATTTCTTAAATATACATAAATCCATCAATTTCATTTTTTATATGACAGTTTCATATGATCACATCATAATTTTCATTCAACGACTAAGGTCAGATTACTAATCTCGAATTTAACTATATACTTGAAAATATCTACAGGTCATGATTGTGCCTATTAAAAAAGTGACGAATTTTATATAACGAATATATGTCCTTTGTTATTTCGCTTTAATCTCAAGGCACCCATATATTGACCAACTATTTGATCTCACTTATTGATACTTTAAAGGTTAGTAACCAAAGTTCATCGGCTATTTAGAACTAAGGTCCTACGTAACAGAATCGAGTGAAATTAAATTTTGATGGTCAATTTCACAAATTAAATTCACATGTCAACTTCAATAGTTTCAAAATGTACATTCAATCTTATTGCAAAAGTCAAATATGAACTTTAATAAATTGAGACGAGCTTATCAAAATAAGGTACTTGTATATGTTTATTTACTAATAGTAGCTACTAACCTCAGATTTTATTATTAATTTAATCTATTATGTGCTTAAAAGCTTACATACTCAATTTATAATATTAAAAATGATATATATGTACAAGTGCAAGTTCAAATTAATATAATTAATTTATCAAAAAATTAATTAATACTTTATCACAAATACAAATAAATTTACTTGACTTTGACCTTAAAACTCTCGTTCAATCAAGAAACGTATTATCATCTCCTTCTCCCAAAATAAGTGATTGCTAAAATCACTCTCTTATAAGATTTCACCGATCCATCTAATGGATTAGAATACAAGACAAAAAGGTGTAACAACTCACCTCTTATTTGTATAGATTCTTATTAACCTCAAAACATGTATCAATGATGTGACCAACAAATTTCAAAACCTTTCAAGTCCATGCAAGCTGAATTTCAACACATTTGGGCAAACCGTTAGTCTCATAGCCTTCTCGGGAGGGGGTGGAGTTAGACTCGTGCACTCCAACGGTCGTGTCACCTAGAGAATTTTTTAGGGTGTGTGAGAGCTTTAAACGCGAGCCTCCAATGGACAAAAAGGGGGTCGGCTTGGGGATGAACAACTAGAAAATGTGTGTAGCAAGATTATAACTTTGAAGGTCTAAACTTGCATTACCCTTGAATGGTACTAAGTATGAGCTTTTATACTTGAGCAAAATAAACGAAACCCGTCGGATGATAGGGCCCGTGGCCTCATCAAGCTGATTGACTGTTCTTGTCGCATACGTCAATCAATCAAGACATTAAATGCTAGAGCCACTTTCGTATCCATAAGTTCTAGCTTGGCAGTTAGGATTTGACAGTATAAGTATGCAAATGTGACGATGATAGTGAATTGTCTTGTCAATCATTCACCACAAGATCTGTTAAAGATCTTGCAACCGCCTCATCATGACCGATTCCTGCAGGGGATCTGCCCAAAATGAAGTCGGACCAATCTCGTCTTATGGGAAGAAGGGGTCACCTATATACACCAGGGTCGTCCGCACCGCCGTGTAAGGCGTGGGACCCCCAAGATTATTTGCCATGTAGTTTAATTAGTGTCACGTACGACCTCTAGTTTATCTTAAGAGTAACAATTCTCTTATCATAGTAAGTAAAAATTTTGAGTTCCATAAATTTGATTAAAAATAAGTAAAAACATGAATTCAATAAAATGTGTAGTTAAAAATGAAGTTTGATCAACTTATAATCTAAAAAAAAAGTCAATTAAGAGACTCATCATGACAAAATATTTTATAACTTACTAAACATGGTAGCTTTCTCAAAAGAGTAATGCTATTTAGTCATTGTGAGATTATAACTTAAGTCTATTTGGCGTTAATGTGACATTAAATAATAAGTAGAATTAAATGAGACGTTTATTTCCACCTTTCATTTAACATATCACATTAGAGTCATGTGATAGATTGAGGGTTATAACCTCAGTGAGGTAAAATAACATTATTCTGCCTGAAAATGAATACTTGAATCCAAATTTGTATCTTTCCATATTCCTCGTCATCTCCTTTACCCCTCGTTTGAGTCTCATTTTCCAATAATATATTTTTTCCAAACTTATTCACAAATAAAATCATATATTCTTTTAATAAAATAATATTACATGTAAATTTTTAAAAAAATCATACTTTTCAATCACAAATTCTTTAAAAATTCACTAATTGAAATTTATTTTTACCAAATAATGGGGGTTAAACAAGGAGTCAATGTCGTTAAGGGGCCAAGGCGGGGTCCTATGCCCATTTGTATAGATTATCTTTCCATAGAGATAGAGACAGGATTACGCCATAAATATAAACAAAAAAATCAATTTAAGAAGATTATTATTTTCTAGTTAACAAAAACTATTTTCATTTTGGAATGTTTTATGGTCATTATATTTTGAGAAAATAGAGTTTTGATAGTGATTTTGTGAAGAATATGTGATTAAAAGTAATATTTTTTAGTTTACATATAAAATATTTTATTATATAATCCATTCGTCTAATTTATATAGGTTGATTTTTTTTTTAAACATATTAAAAAATCTAAGTTAATGTTAGTGAAAAAGCATTTTTTGTTAAAAACTTTTCAATTTACTTTTATTTAATTATCAACAACTAGTATTAAATTATTATTGGAAGAGTAGATAAATTATTTAATTTTCAATTCTCACATTAATTATAATTAGACAAGTTAAATAAGAATATATTAGTAAATGAACAAAATAAAGCATTCTCAATAACAATTATATAGTCTTGTTTCTTTATTAAGAATATTTTGTTTTGTTCGCTTACTAATATACTTTTATTTGTTTATTATTTCAATAATAATATATTACTAGTGGTTGATAGTTAAATGAGGATAAATTATGAATGTTTTTTGCAAAAATTATTTTTTCAATAACATTAAATACAATTTTTTAATTCGTGTGAAAAACAAAACAAGTCGAAGGGAGTAAAAAAAGTCGGTCTAGATAAATGGGACGGAAAGATTATAAGTACGTGAGATAAAATGAGTAGGGAGAATTAAAAAATTTTGAAATAAAGATAGTCAACGTTTGAATTAATTTCAGCCGTCTTGTCTTCATCGGCAATTTCTGTATCCTAATGATTCTAGCAAAACGGCATTGTCGGTTCACACCCCACCCCCTAGTCCCAAGATCTTCACAAGGACAACACCTGTTCTCCTCTGCAATCTGCATAAAAAAATGGCTCCAACAACCAAAATCAAGCTAATAGTTCTTTCTTCGGTTTCTCCGCCGCCGGGATCAGTCCCTGCAACTTCTCTTCCTCTTACATTCTTGGACTTACCATGGCTTCCATTTCCCCCGGGTCAGCCCCTCTTCTTTTATCATTTTCCCATTTCAACTCTTCAATTCACCCAAACAGTTCTCCCAAATCTCAGGCTCTCTCTTTCCTTTACTCTCCAGTATTTCTTCCCCTTTGCCGGAAAATTGGTGCTGCCACCAGAACCAAACAAGCCCTTTATTGAATACACTGAAGGTGATTCAGTTTCACTAACTGTAGCAGAGTCTGGCGGCGACTTCAGTTATCTCTCCGGTGACGGCCAAAGAAAGTTTGAGGATCTACACTGCCTTGTCCCCAAGTTACCAGATGGTGAAAAAGACTCACTTTTGGCTATACAGATTACTGTTTTTCCTGGTTGTGGGATTTGCTTCGGATTCGCATTGCGGCCGGTGGTGGCTGATGGAAGAACATTCGACAATTTCTTGAAGATGTGGGCTTCTCTTACTTGTAAAAATGGAGGTGGAGATTTGCACTGTTCAGCAGCAATCCATGATAGGTCTGTGATACATGACCCGAGTGGGCTGGAATCAACTTTCTTGAAAGAATGGTGGAAAATAAAAAATCCAGAAGAGAAGGGATTATTGCACTCCACATGTTCAAATTTTCATGATATGGTAAGGTCCACATTTGTTTTGGGTAGACCCGAGATGGAGAAAATCAAGAAATGGATCTTGTTACACGGGTCCAAACATATGCTCTTGTCTCCCTATGTTCTAACGTGTGCATATGTATGGGTGTGTTGGATGAAAATACATTGGCCCATTGATGAAGACTCGGAGAAAATACATTATTTCGGGTTCATTGCGGGCGGCATAACCCGGATGAATTACCCGGTACCCACGAGTTATGTGGGTAATTGCGTCGCATTTGGTCGATTAGGGGCAATAAGGAAAGATTTAATGGCGGAAAATGGAATTGTCTATGCTGCGAAAATCATAGGGAATACGATTAAGAAGTTGGATGGGAACGTTTTGGGTGGTGCCAAAAATTGGATTTCTGAATGGAAGATATTATTAGAATCGGAGCTTCATGTTACAATAACGGGATCGCCCAAATTAAAGTTTTACGGTTTGGATTTTGGATGGGGAAGGCCTATAAAAATAGAAGTTTCGATTGATGAAATGAGCGCGATATCTCTATGTGAAAGTAGAGATGTGGTTGGTGGCATTGAGATTGGACTCACTCTTCCCAAGTCTAAGATGGATTGTTTTAGTTCTCTATTTGTTAAAGGTCTCAATAACCTATTTTAAGTAAAGAAAAACGTTTAGGACGTGGTGTAATTTGGTGTAATTGTTCATCAATAAATAAGTGTGACCATTTATTTTATTTTATTTTATTTTTTTGTAAATTATTGATTTAAAACTTGCTTGTGGTTCACATGTTGTTATATTTTTATTGTCGCATATTAATTTATGCTATATTTTGTACATTTTGCTTTCATTGTTAGCTACTTGTTTAGTAGGAATTAAAATTAAAATTTTAATTTAAGTTAAAGTCAACCATTAACTGAATTTCATCCATGATTGGTCCTCCTCAAGTTTCAAAAGTGCAATAGTAACTGAATTTAAGCAAGAGTTAACAAATTCTTTTAATGGTAGGTCTTTACCAAACTTTCTATAAGTTAAATTTAATTCTCAATGCTTGTGAATTCCCTCCAATTGCTCTTCAAATACTTCCCATTATTCCATGTCATCATGTTAATCTTCAATTGCTTGAAGCCAACACCAATTAAACTCAAAATTTTCTTCTTCTTCTTCTAATATATCCAAATTATGATAATATATATATATAAAATCCTCGTTTGATAAAAATTAAAGTTTAGATTTTAATAAAAGTCAAAGTCAATAATTAATTTAAATCACATACTTCTTGGGAACTATACAATTCATCAACTTTTATCAAAATTTACTAAAAAATTATTTTAATTTCCACCAAACATGAGCTAAGTTAATAAGTCACGATAAGTATGTAACATACACTTATGAGATATCACAAACATCTAGTAATTTCAAGTTAAATAAAAGATAAATATGCACTTTTTGTTACCTTTTCTTCATCTTAGCCCCGTTTGACAACCATCATTTAAAAATTATTTTTTTCTACATACTAAATGTTAAACACATATTCACAAAAAAAAAAAAAAAAAATTCTGGACGTTTATGAAAAGGAGGAGGAAGCGCATGATAAGTTATTGATCGTTGTGCAAGGCATTATAGTCTCTTTTGAGAGCGTTGAACGACAGGGAAAAATGTGAAAATCTTGAATTGGTAGAACAATTTACTGTGCCTCAAAATTTTGTGTGGATCTTGGATCCTATGTGTTCATATATGAGTTTGAGTTCTTGCGAGTGAGTTGGAATTAGTGTTGGTGATGATGAATTGAAGGTTGATTTCAAAACATTTTGGAGTGGGCGCATGAGAACTTTGTATGGCCCCATCGAGCCTGGGCCGGCTGGTATCATGGCCTACTTTCGGCCCGTGACGATTGGACCTTAAAAAAAGTGAAAATTACACAAAATCAGAATTTAAAAAATTCAATTTCAAAAATCAGATTGAATGTTTCACTTTTCAAAAATCAGATATTTTATTTTTAAATATTAAATATTAATTGTACAATTTTCATCCAAACTCTAATCAATTTCATCCAAATTTTCCTTCTCTCCGTCACTCTCTCTACCTTCTCTCTTCTCTCCGTCACTCTCTCTTCTCACTCTCCACTCTCCTCTCTCTCTCCGCCGGTAGCCCAGCCTCTACGAGACGACGCATTGTATTTCTTCTTCCTTCTCTCTTCTCTCCGCCACTCTCTTGTTCGTCGCTGAACGACGCTTGAGCTCGTTACATACAGCGACAATCAGGAGTTCACCGCGGGCAATCTGGTGTTGGTGTTCACTGTGCTGATGGCTTGTTGATAGTGCCGCAATGCTCTCCGTTGATTAGATCGGGTGAGGTGGTTGTGGTGGTTGTTATAGCAGTGGTGGTTTTGGTAATGTGTGTGGTGGTGATGTGTGGTTGTGGTTGGATCTGGTGAGGTTGCTCGACAACATTAATGTTGTTGGTGGTTCTCAATCGTTGCGATGATGTTGATGTGGCTATAGTCAATCGGATTCCATTTTGGATAGTGCAGCGGTGCTCTCAGTCGATTGGATCTGTTGAAATAAAATTTTGAATTTGTTGTGTATTTGTGTCGAGATTTTGATGAAATGTTGAATTTACATTCAAAATTTAGAATTTCAAAATTTACATTAAAAAAAATTTTAACGGGTGATTTATTTACCGCACGTTTTACAGATTGTCATTTTGATGAAATGACTTTTCCAACTTTGGGAGGGAAAAAACTTACATCCCGATAAACAAGGTAAAATTTCTTGGAATGAAATAACTCTATTTCACTTTAATCCACATAACAATCAATGTAAGTAACATTCATTTGTAAAGAGTCGCAAATCAATTACAAAATGTATTTGTTGATACAAGGAAAATAACAAAATCATATATATCAGCAAAAATTGATGTCCCTATAGGATAATTAGCTGTAACAAATAAATCTCATACGTTTAGCAAGGTCAACTAATTGGTTCAAAAGACTCTGTACCTCGAAAAAGAAAAGTACAAGAGTAAAACCAACAAAATTTTTTAGAAGAAGTAACAATAGAAAAGATTGATAAATCAAATATTGAAAATATGGTTATTGAAAACTACAAGTGTCCGAAAATAATGAGATTTCAATAAATTATTTGTTATCTCATAAATTATGGGAAATAAATAATGTTGTTATAGACAATATTTTCGCCTTTGACACGGCTCTTGATATTATGCAAAATTAGGATCTTGAAACACAATTTGTTAAAAATTGTCAACATAAAAATGATTAAGCAAACTGGAAAGAAGTCATACAGGCGGAATTGAATTACTTAGAGGAACGAGAAGTGTTTGAACCTGTAGTTCGAATACCTGAAAATATAATCCCCATTGGATACAAATGGATTTTTGTACGAAAAATAAATGAAAATAATGAAATTACAAGATACAAAACTCAACTCATAACTCAAGGTTTCTCACAAAGACTAAGAATTGATTATAATGAAACATATTCTTTTGTAATGGACACCATCACTTTTAGATTTTTAATTAGTTTGACTGTATCACAAATGCTCGATATGCACCTTATGGATGTAGTGGTTCACTTGATAGTGACATATATATGAAAATCTCTGAAGAACTTAAAGTGCGAAGAACAAATTATACATGTCCGAGAACCACATTCTCAATTAAATTGTAAAGGTAATTATATGGATTGAAACAATCCGGACGCATGTGGTATAATCGTCATAGTGAATATTTGTTGAAAGAATGCTATAAAATTGATGATGTTCACCCATGTGTTTTCATAAATAAAACAAATATTGGATTTGCAATTGTAACAATTTATATTGATAGTTTAAATTTAATTGGAACTTTTGAGCAGCCCAACAAAATTGCAAATTATTTGAAAAATGAATTTAAAATGAAAGATTTGGAAAAAATTAAATTTTGTCTTGGGTTGTAGATTGAATATTTTTCAAAATGATTATTTGTTCATCAATCTTACAAAAAAAAGTTTTAAAACGATTTTATATAGATAATGTACCTCCATTGACATCACATATGGTTGTTCAATCACTTGATATCAAAAATAATTCTTTTGGTCACTTAAAATGGAGAAAAGATTTTTTATCCTGAAATATCATAATTTAGTGCAATTGGAGTATTAACTTATCTTGCAAACTGTACTCGACCTGACATAAGTTTTTTCTGTAAATCTCCTTGCAATATATAACTCTACACCAATACAAAGACATTGAAATTGTGTTAAACATATTTTTAGTTACCTAAAGAATAACAATTGATTTGAGATTATTTTATTCTCAAAAGTTATGATCTACTTTAATGAGATATGTAGATGCATGTTATCTCTCTAACCTACATAAAGCTAAATCACAAATATGATACATGTTTACACTTGGAGAAACAATTATATCATGGAGATATGTAAAGTAATCATTGACAGCAATATTCTCAAATCATTCTGAAATTATTGCAATCCTGAAGCAGACTGAAAATGTGTATGGTTGAAGAACAGGACACATCATATCCAAGCATCATATGAATTAATTTCAACAAAAGATAGTCCAAAAAAATTTTATGAAGATAATGTTACTGGTATTGTACAACTCAACGGAGGTTACATCAAAGGTGACAAGACTAAACATATTTCTCCAAAATTCTTTCATACACATGAGTTTCAGAAGAATTGTGACATTGATGTTCAATAAATTCGTTCAAGTGACAATGTGACTGGTTTATTCACAAAAAAAGAACTATTGCCAACATCTTCGTTCAAGAAACTGGTTCACAATATTGGAATGCGTCTACTCAAAGATTTTCAAAAATCAACATCAAGGGGAATAGTTGTACTCTTTTTCCTTCGCTTAAGTTTTATCCCACTGGGTTTTCCTACCAAGGTTTTAATGAGACATCATTTATCTTTAATACTCCAAAATAGCTGTATTCTTTTTCCTTTGTTTGATTTTTTTGACTCATTGGGTTTTTGTCAAACAAGGTTTTAACAAGTCAGATATTTTGTAATTTGTCATTCAATTGGGAGTGTTATAAATGATACGTTTATTAGTGAATGACAATTGTACTTCTGCAGCCTTAGAAATTATTATCATTATATCCCTAATACTGTCCTATAAATATGAAAATTTGATTCTCATTATATTACATACAAGTCGATTGATATTTATTCTCTTTTTCTCTCTTTCCTCGACACTATTCAAAATGTTAATTTTGTCAAGTAATGGCATCAAGTAGGACTTAATTACATTGTGTATGAGCTGGAAAGTTATGTACGATTGGAAATAAAGTTGCTCATCTTTTGCTGTCATGTTAATCATTCATATAATAACAAACATATAATAACAAACGAAGTGAAACTTTTTCTGTATCTACACATTCTATAAAAGGCTACTTTATTGACAAATAAGCCCAATTATTACATTCGAGTGCAGACACATTAAAAATGTGTTCCGTGTTTTTGGATCTTACTGGCATCCTATTTAACAAAATTGAATAAAAATGAAACAAACATAAATTCAGAAATATTTTAAGAAAGTAAATTTTGTTAAAATTTGATAAAATGTGTGGTTGAAAAATTGGGTAATTGTTAATTTTGACTTGAAATTTAAATATTTATCAAATGAAGATATTTCTATAGATCTACCTCTATAGCTTAGCTCATTCCCATATAGTCGATTGATCGAGTTTGATAATTAGATCTCGAGTCTCGAAAGATGAAACATCACCACAAAACTCACAAGACAAACTATGTCTAACTTCCGATTGAGTAAATAGTTTATTCAACACAAAAGATGTAATCTTGTTTCCATTTGCTTCTGTTTTACGTACGAAGGCATCCCAGATAAATTGGTTTTGTTTTGTACAATAACTACACAGCAAAAGATGGTATATGCTAAGACAATGAGTAGACATATGACCTAACTTCAATTTTTTCATGTCTATAAATCCCAATCTTTATTGTGACATTATCTTTATCGACCAATGGCTTTGCATTTATGGTTACTCAACTTAAAATTATATATGCTTGGCCTACTAGCAAAAGTAGCATCAACAACTAAAATAAACTTCGGTTTCCTAAATATGTTTCTTTAACAATTGGCCACGATTGTAAAATTTGTGTGGATTTATGTGTTCAATCAAATTTCTATGGGTAAATTTATCTGTTGTTATTGAACTTTCAGCAAAATCTCAATCGAGCCGCTAAACTTTGGTTTGTCTCAATTAGGTAATTGAAACTGAACTCCAATTTAATATTTCATTTTACTACCGTCTATCTATCATCCCCTAAATTAATGAACATGTGTGCGACACGAAATAAATTCTGATTATTTCACTGCACATAACCATTCCAACAAATGAATCAACATGAAGTAGAAAAATATCGCTTGATGTCTTGGGCACAAGTTTCAAAAGACAATTCATCAAATAATTTTATAGTAACACACTAATTTAACAAATCGAGAAACAAAAGTCATTTTGTACATGAAGCACTTCAATTGTAAATCACATCAGCTCATGTACAAACTACCGTTCAAATTTTCCAATAATAGTGAAAGTTAAAGGAATGGGCAAAGTTTTAGACCAAAAAAAGCTAAACCATACAACTTTATTTTTTTAATTGTTCCCTGTTTTTTTAGTTATTTTAGTCATATGAAATAGGAAAGGCGGAATGGCAATTTTACCCTAAAAGGGTCGAGATTAATGTTAACGGTCGAACTAACGGGGTTTTTAGAGGAAATCTATCTTATATATTTAACCAAAGATTAAGGATTGCACTGTCGAGAATGAAAGACCCAGGACTCTTATGAGATATTTGGAAAGGTTAAGGATCCAAATGTAATTTTCCCTTTTAGAAAATTGTGCAATGTTGTTAAAGTTTGATGTTCTTGTAAAAATAGACAGAGATTCAACTAATTGAGAGGAGGGGTGTTTATATCCTGTATGTTACTAGGGACGAACTAGCCCCTTGTGATAAGTGGTGGAATTAGGGGACCAGTTGCCCCCCTTGGGGGAGGGAATTTTCTTCCTCCCACTTATGACACGGGCCAACTAGTTCCTTAAAATATAGTTAATTTTTTTTATTCAATCAAACTTCTGTCACTACTCCAAATTTGTATTTAACTAAAACTTTAATAATCATAAAATATTTCCTTTAAATGAAATTAAAACAACAATTGAAGAGATACTATTAGAGGAAATATATACATGCATAGCAATATATGAACGAAAATTTGAAAAAAGAAGGATTACGTTTTATTGTGAATTCGATGAATTTAGTAGATGAAGAATTCTTGATATAATGTATCTTTTGTTAGAAATATTACTAATTGCAATACAGTAAAGTGTAAAAATAAAACTTATCAACTGATCGAGTTTCCTGACAGCGCGATGTTCAAAAGTTAAATTGTCCGTCGATAACTGCTACGNTGTTAGAAATATTACTAATTGCAATACAGTAAAGTGTAAAAATAAAACTTATCAACTGATCGAGTTTCCTGACAGCGCGATGTTCAAAAGTTAAATTGTCCGTCGATAACTGCTACGACCTCTGTGGACAATCACCTTCAGGATACAATGATCAAATAAACCAATTGTACAGCAATCACAAATGATTTTCAGAACTCTCAAGTGTACTATAGAAAATATGTAAATTGAGTATAATATTTTACTAATTAGGAAGATACAATTTCGTATTTGTAGTAATTTTCTAATGCCCAAATATTTGTTTTTTATAGACAGAAAGAAGATGTAATAGCCCCCACCATGATCCATTATTATTTGTAATTTTTATGGCTAGTAGTAATGAGTTGTTAACACTAGATAGTTAAAAACAGTCATATTTTACTGGCTAGTTGACCAATTAAATAATTTCGAAAATGATTAAAAAATAATAATTATTAGAATCAAGAAAGCTCAAGGCCATAGTCAAAAACTTTTTAATATAATGCATGAGGCATGATTCGAACTCCCGACCTCCCACACAAATAAAAATGATTAAAAAAAATAAAAATTATTTTTATAATCAACAAAACCCAAGAGCCCAAGGCCCAATCTAAGACTTTTAATATAATGCGTGAGGCGTGACTCGAACCCCCGACCTCCCACACAAATTCCACATTTTTCACCAATTGAGCACTTCATTTGAATTAATTATTACTTTCACATATTATATTTATTTTATAAATATCTAACATCTTTTGAATTCAAATAATATCAATAACAAATTTTATCGGTTTTTATCATTTTTTGTTATATTCCGGTTGGGTTTTGGGGATTTGGTGGTGGTGTGGAGATATATTAAATGTGGTTAAAATAAAATGTTCGGTTATATTCACCCTCTTTTTGGCAAATGTAGGATCTTATTTTCAACAGAAAATTATATTTGTCAACAAGAAATAGTAGACTAAAAAATAAATGAATTCTGAGGGCACAACCTTGCCATGGTGTTGTTTTTGTAAATCAGAAAAAATTATCATGTGTAGCATGAAAAAATTAATCTCGAATTCATTGCATCTACTAGTCCTAAAGCAAAGTTGATCAAGGAACTATTAAAGGTATAAATTGTTCTCCCAAATCAAATCCCCTATGGTCGGACCTTATGCTTTGGGTTCTCACGGCAGGAGGAAATGTTTAATCGAGCTCAATTTAATGCTATTCTATCTGTGCTTCCTAAAAAGAGATTCATAACTGAAAACTAATTAATTTCTTCTAGGAAGCACCCATAGAACTTGTGATGACAAAGAACAGCCATATCGAACTTTAAATATAGATATTTACTTCCTAAAATCGTAAATTACAACTTAGGAGCACGAAAAAAATTGCCATGTGATTGACTTCTTGAGTCGGACTTTCCTATACTACTACAACTGAATACAACAAATTGATTAGTTGTAATCAATTAAGAAATATTTTCCTTTATAATTTATTTCCAAAAAAAGAATAACCCAAAAATAAATTTCCCATTTAATCAATTTCTTTTTCATTTTAATGAAATAAATGTTACAAGTCCTTTCAAATTACTATGTTTAATTTCAATAAAATAATAGAGTCCATGTCAAATTGAAGATGATGGTGATTATATGACTTTATGGTTCAAGAAATCTCATCTTATAATATTTGATCTATAGAATTAATTATTGAATTGTGAGAAGATTAATGTTATATGCATAGTTATAAAACTGACCCGACCCTGCCCAAAACCCACCAAACCAGATAGAGACCTGCGCAGGTTTGCACATTTTGACCGAAAAGCATATAAACCGGTCAAAAACTAATAAAATCAATCAAAAACCATCTGAACCGACATGTTTGAGCTCTCCATTATTTCACATTTTAACGAGGAGAATAGTAATTTTTTATTTTATTGAAAATGTACGATTGATAAAATAAAAGAGAAAAATTAATTTTAATTTAATGAGAGCCCCGCGCGCGTGCGCACACACACATATATTAAAAATATTAAATTTTCACTTAATTTTTTTTTTATTCGGATCTATGAATAAGCAAGGACCCAACGGTTGAACCAATAATCCACTGATTGAACCAATAACCCAATTCGAGTCGGGTCTCATAATTATGGTTATCTGTAATGGGGATGAACATAGTGATTTTTTAAAATTCAGAAATTGTATTAGAGATGTATTTAGAGTGGAATCAATATATGAAATTTGTGTGAATTTATAATGTTTAAATTGATGAATTTAATAACAATAATATTGAAAAGTGACATGGATGAAAATAATAATTTTTTAAAATTTTAATATTTTAAAAGTGATAAATATAGAGTAGAATGAAAATATAACAATAGTAGATATAAATAGCGGATCCTTATTTTAAACAGTTCTATGATTGAATGGCACGTGACACAGTCTCAATTATTGTGTCAAACTTAGCATGGTTGATAGTAGTTAATGACTCGGGAGTGCATATATAAAACGAAATTGAGTTCAGCTGAGCAAAAATTTTCCAATTTCAATTTCCTCAAACCCCCAAATTAAACCCAATTATTGGCGAAGCCGAGAACCCTAAAATTAAACTAGCCCCATCAAAATGCTAGCGGCCACTGCTTCAAAATTCAAGGCTAATCTGATTCGTCATTATTATCATCATTCGAATTTCCTTAATACCTCCAATTACGAAATTACTTTGCGGATGTATGTGAAAGGAATTTGGGGCTTCACCTCCGCTCCCCATGGAGCTAGAAATTATCAAGTTATTGTAAGCTCTAATTTATTGTTTTTAAATTTTATTTCCTTTTACATTTTAAGGAATTTGGTGATTTTTTAAAATAATTATTGGTTATCATGCTTCCCAGTTGTAGTGGCAGCGTTTTATAGGACACCCGGTGTTCTGTAGTAACAGCAAAATAATCGCATTTAGATCATAGGAATGGGGCGAAAATTGGTATAAGAGTAAATAAAATTACTAGATGAGCAGAAAGGTTTTTGGCAGTGAAATATGCTGACTTGATGGGAGCGTAATTCGATTTGTCTTGTTTGTCTGTCTTAATTTGGGAATCTGAAGGATTTAATGAAGTATAGACTCTTAGTTCATGGAAATGCGAAGTAAAATGTGAGGGGAAGGCATTTGATAATGGATTTAGTTATGATACTAGTTCCCTTTTTTTGTCTGTGTTTTATTGTATGAGTTTTAAAGGATGTATTTTGGTCAAAGAGACTGAATTTGTAAACCAGACTTTTTTGACACTGCAATGAGTTCAGTTAGGGCATATTGTAGTTTTCAAGACCAGCAGATTTGATCATTTCATTTTGCAATTACAATTGAACTAGCTTTTCTTCCCTGATTCAGTAGTTGTGTGGAGCTACTGCTTTGGCCCCTCTAGCATTGCTTAGAAGAAATATGACGGTGCCAAAAAGTTGATATTTTGGGATCTATTTATTTGCGAAAATCATCTTCTGAAATCTGAAAATCCATACTGCTTAAGAGGCAATGCTCAAGCTCTGTTTGACCAATGGAATATATATAACTGATGATGCATAAATTTTCATAATGATCGGTTTTATCTTTTTCAATTTTCAGAAATCGTGAAATTGAATATTGTGTGTGTGCAGTTAGTCAAATAAATATTTTATTTACTTGATCTTTTTTGATCGTTGACTATATTGAACTTCTCTTGAATGTATGGTTAGCTTATTCTCACAAAATACGTGAATGTGTTATTTTGATCTCATAATAACTATATATATACAACAGAGATATGTTAAATCCATTCCAATCAGAATGTTTTGGATTTGGCCTTTCTTTGCTATTTATAGTAATTCATTTTGCAATCGGCAATCAATACCAACACAGGCCCCTCCTTCTCAAGAAAGCAATGATGAAATCTTGAATGAAATCCTTGCTACTATCCAGGACTCTTCAGTTTCTAGAGAAGAAATCTGTACCACTTACCTTAGCAAGCTCTGTATTGCTGGAGATATTCTATCTGCTGCTAGGCTATTGCATTCTTTATGTAAGAAGCACATATTCTTCAGCCCTTGTGCGTATGAGCGCCTTCTGGTGGCTGCAGGTGAAAAAAATGATATTGACATGCTTTTAAAAATTTTCAATGACTTTTTGGTGTCTTGTGACTCTATAAGATTAAATACATATCTTATACTTGCTGGAGTGTTTGTGAAGCATAATGATCCTGTCATATTACTGAAATTTATTAAAGAAGTTTCAGAAATGGTAATCCCTAGAAATGAAATAGTTCTGAACAGACTTATCTTTGCCTTTGATAAATGCGGACATGTTGACAAGGCACTTTTCGTATTTGATCATATGAAAAGTTTGGAATGTGAACCAGACTTGGTTACATATAATACCATTTTGGGGATTTTTGGTCGACTTGGAAAAATAGATGAAATGCTACATGAATTTGCTGCTATGAAAAAGGCTGATCTTATTCCAGATATTGTTACATACAACACCTTATTAACCAGCTTGTGGAAGGTAGGTAGATTTGATTTGTGCTTAGTATATTTCAAAGAAATGAGTGAGACAGGAGTTCAACCAGATTTGCGGACTTACAAAGCTTTGATTGAGAGCTTAGGCAGGTCAGGAAAAATTGAGGAAGCATTGAGAATTTTTGAGGAGATGAAACGTAAGAGGATCCAACCGTCAATTCGCATCTACCGAGCTCTAATTTTCAGTTTAAAAAGGACAGGGAAGACGGAATTGGCTTTAAAATTTTCCAAGGAGATGAAAGAATGCCTTCCAGACTTTGTTGGTCCGAAGGATTCTACATGGAAAAGGAGATAGTTTAGAGCTTCAAAAGGGGCAAATTATTTCAGTAAACTGTAAACCATGGTAACAGAGGAGATCAATTTGCCAATCTGTCCCTGCTGCTGAAGCAAATGTATTGAAGTGAATAAGGTATGATTTGATCAATGATATCAAGAATGCATTTATGATTGGCGCCAAATTGTTATTTAGCTGTGCAGTGGTTAAATAAGTAGCTTACTATATATATGCTTTACTTGTAGACTCTTGAATCACCTGATGTGGAATGGAAGATTTTGGTTGAGCTCCATCAGATTATAAATGTGAGAAGAAATATCAAAACAATGTCGACCATTCCAGAGAAGGGTGTTTTGTGAGGTTCAACTGTAGTTACTATCAATATTCAAAAATGCCAAACATGGAATCTACTCATATCCACCATGTCTTGTTAACATTGTTTAAAACTTTGACATTCCAAGGCGAGAAAACCAGGTGGTGATCAATAAAAAAAACACCAGCAGAAATGTACACAATATTCTTATCCATGGAGTATAGTTTGTTGGTTCGAAATTTCTTCTCAGCCCTCAGAGCATTTGTTGGGAATTAAAATGTTGAACTTGATCCTTAGTTTGCTCCCTTTCTAGGGTTCTTTGTTGTTTGAGATTAGCCATCATAATGCTGATGAATTGTGCAGCCTTTTAATGCTTCTGCAAATGATATTTCTACACATTTTAAAGCAAGTTTGATAGGCAAGTTAACTGGCCATCAACGGGATTATGTTCTTGTGCACATAATCCTATCAAATAATTCTTGTTTCATCTCTGATCACGTCTCTATGGAAAAATACAAATCTGAGTCTGAAATGGATGTTAATAACTTTCCAATAATCGTACATGAAACAAAATTCTCACCTGTCTTGGATGTCTAGTTTTTTGATCCATATTTTATGTCAAATAATATACTCTTCAACACTTTGTGTTAAGATTCGAACTCAATTCCGAATTAACATTCAAACTTTTGATACCAAACATGTAGAAATATATGAACTGTCTCAAATATAAATTAAAAAACCACAATTGTTCACCACAAATAGATCTTTCTTCTAATCAAGAAATACAAGTTCCTCAATGTGAACAAAAAATAAGGCAGTATCTCTTCAAATCCAACAGACTACAAGTCTAAAACGATGAAAACTGAATATCCAATTGTCGCGGCGGCAGCAGCAGCAGCTCCATAGTTAACAAAACATATAGTGTAGTTATTTAACTTCATTCTCGTTAGCAACTTCAAAAGATGAAGCTGATGGCAACACAAAATTTATGAGTTATTCAGACCCTTGACCTGGTTCATATTCAAGGACAAGAGTATAGTTAAACTCGTTCAACAAATCAAATATTTCAAATCCTCAAATACTATAATTCAATGTCTCAGATATATCCAGTAATTTCATTTACAATGTACCAACCCCAAGGAGGTTCTCCCTTTTCAGGGACTTGGGATCAAATACATCTCAATTATTTGGATCAGATCTTCATGGACTTCAAAGATTAATGGTTATAAAATCAAAATTAAACGTTTATATCCTCTGATTTGAGTATTAAAATGTTTGAGAAGCTCAGAGAAATTAAACAGCTTATCAATCAAGAATTTTCTGAAGCAGAACTGGCATATTTAGCTGTAAATCAATCATCACCGCCTATAAATTGAAACTGCAATAAAATAAATTGTAATTTAATGGCTCATATCAAGAAATTCAACCATTTTTATCCATATACTTCATGGATTATGCATCTCAGAAGCGCGGATAATTAATTAATCATAGCCAAAAAAAACCTAAAAAACAATTTTAATTAGCTTTTGCATATAGCGGATGTTTTTAGAGGTAAAATATGAGAAATGAATAAACCCCCACGTGTACACCGCCCGAGATTAGATATCTGCCTCCATGACTAGCAATTTCTTCACTGAAACAATTACGGAAAGAAAAGCTAAAGGTGTGGAGAGGCAGCAAATCATAAAAATTGGATATATAAAATTCCAATTCAGAGGATATGTAGCCGTTGATTTGACACAGATTAGCCGTGGAAAAGATGTACAAAGAGACGCATCTGCAACACTAAACGGCATAACTCTAGCACGAGCTTTGGGGCTTCGACTTCACTTTTAAAATCTCAGAGGAGCCCGGGAGGCTACGTGCAAATTATTAAATTTGGAAACGCACATGAATATAAGGCAAATCACACAATGATACATAGATTAATCTTTTGAGATCATTGCTGGATACAGAGTAACTTAGGGTCTGAAGGAGGTTGGTTTAGGGAGGATACATTTTGAGAAGGGCGACGTAGATAAAGAAGAAGAAGATTGGATTTATATAGAAGGAATCAGAAACCCTAAACAAAAAAGCCCTAACTTTCACTGCAACGTTTTGGCGGCTCATACGAATTTCATGGATTTGGATCCGGCCCATTAAGCTGCTAAGCGTGATTTATGTTTATTTGGCACACCGAATTACTCTTCGTAATTAGTATTTTAATAGTATGTATGAAAAAAATGAATTATAAAATTTAATAATTATTTCTATTGTAGGACATTTTATCTTTATTGAGAATCGATTTCGAATTAAAATGCGATCACCTAGCCCTAATTTACTCCTTACTCCACTTTCGTGATGTAACTGAAGTGAAATCTGTATTGACGTATGTTTCTTTTTTATTTCATATTTTTGTATGAATAGAAAACCTCATAGAATGAAGTCTATATATTTATTTCTTATGCTCACTACCTATTAAGATTATCCAGTTGATATTATACGCGAACAGATGTATTTGAGCAGAAATTTGAAGGATGAGGTAGGAAAATTTTTGGAAAATAAGAATTCTTCATCTTTAAAAATATATTACAAAAAAATTCAAATTATGAAAGTAATACAAAGAAAGAGGTTCGTGTTAGAAAACTAGGAATGTTAGCCCATGTATGGTAGGGACTAAAATCTAATAGGGGCTTAGTTTTGATTTCCCCTCACTAATGTAATACTAATATCCAAGAAGACCATGATACTTAATATGGGGCTATTTGTAATGCTTAAGAAGTTTTAGGCCATTTTGCAAATTTTCAGTTTTCAAGAACTAAGGTGCAAAATATTGCGAATATGTTTTTGACTGGGTTAATGACATGTTCATGCAATTAGTAAAAAAAAATATGGTCATTAATTGATATGAAATACGTTCAGATTATGTTATTCGAGTGTAAATCTTTTCAAACTCGGAAAGAACGAGATCATCCGAACATGAACGTGAAGGGGCGCGACTTTGCTCTTTATTTGCCTTTTATTCTTGTCATGTAACTTAAATCTTTAATTTATTGTATTGTCGACTCTCACTTAAAAGGTGTTTGGTGGTGATTAAAATTATATTTTAGTGGATTGTGATAGAAGTTTTTGAAATGTGTGGTTGAAAATATGTGGGATCCACGAAAGATGTGGTTAAATTTGATTATTTGACTTTAATTTAGATTAAAATCAGATTTTAATTCGGCTCAAACAGACCCTTAAAATTTGTCTTAATAAAATCATTAAAATTCAATTTACTTCCAATATATTGCATGTTAGCTCCCATTAACATAAATAAATTTTGCGCGGAGCCATAAATTAATAATTTCATGATATAATGAGATATCTCACGTTTTTTGAAAAAAATATATCATATAATCAGATCGTAATACGAATTTGAAGATAAATATTGTGTACTAGATTACCAATAAGCATAGTGTATTTTCGCATGTACAACTTGATTACGTATCCTTATCAACATAAAACACGTTAAATTGCTATTAATTTTTAAGCTCAAGTAACATAAATTTTTAGCATGGGTAACCCCCAAATAATAAATTATGTGGTATGTCGAGTGGAAAGAAGACACATCAAACAAAAAGGAAAAGGAAAAAGAAAAAGTATAGGGGCCCAAACTGGAACGTACAAAAATATATTTTAATATTTTGAAACTCATATTCCATTATTTTCTGATAGTTCGATCGTCCAATTCAACCTCAGGATAGAAGATCGTAACGAGCTTTGATCGAATAAAAGTTTATAACAACAAAAGCCCATATCAAATTTTAGAGTTATAGGCTGAGTTGAATTGATGCTGCAGAATATCATAAATTCTGATTATTTGAATTGGATCAGAAGCTCATATTCACCTCCCTCATGGGCAGCTCTAATCGCTGGATTTTTCGTGATCCTCACTTTGACCCTCTCTGTTTATCTTCTATTCGAGCACCTCTCTGCCTACAAAAACCCCGAGGTCAGACAGAAAACAATTTTCTTGATTTTGTTTGTTCTTATTTTCTAACGCCTTTTTAGATGCTGAAATTTATCTTTATTCGTTTTCTGTGGGTGGATAACAGGAACAAAAATTTTTGATGGGAGTGATATTGATGGTACCCTGTTATGCTGTTGAATCTGTGAGTCCTGTTTCTCATGTGATTTCTTTCATTATTTTTCAAAACTAGATTGAAACAAGAATAATAATTGATGATTTCTCTAATCGAGCTGAATTTGTATAATGGAAGCACATGTTTGCTCTAGATCCTTCCCTGTTCCCCGCCCACCCCCTTTATATTTCTGGTAAAATTATAGGGACTTGAGGGAAACAAAGTGTGAAAATGAGTTTCTGCAATGAAGTATAAGATTTTTACTAACTTAGTGTAAAATACTTTGAAAATTTATATAGAAATGGATGGTTCTTTCTTCTATCCAATCACAAAAGCTAATCCACAGGCCTTTTAGAGAGTTGGGAAATTTATAGACTCTGTACAAATATTAAAAATCCAAGCATATTCCCGTGACAATTTGGTTTGTAGGATAGTCAAAATGTGCACATCATATAACATTTCTTGTAAGATTTCATTGTCAGACTTGTGGCAGTTGTACGTAATTTGTCTTTCTCTAACATGGTTTGTTTGTGCAGTTTGTATCATTGGTAAACCCAGCGATTAGTGTTGATATTGAGATCCTGCGTGATTGCTATGAATCCTTTGCCATGTATTGCTTTGGGAGATATCTCGTTGCATGTTTAGGTACGAATATCAATCTTTTCAAAAAATTTGATGTTATCATGTCTACATATGAATCACAATTTAGATTTTGATTAGCTTGTCTTTTTCATTTTCCTTTTATAAATATTTTACTTTTTGTTATTCCAGGTTTTTTATTTAAATTTTTAGAATGTGAGGCCTCGACATCCATGTTTCTTTTTTAGAAGGCCATTAATGTTATGTTAGTTGAAATCGTCACAAATCTGCAATTCGCTTGATATCTTCAACTTCCAATAGAACTCATGTCATGTTCTGAATTAGGCGGAGAAGAAGGGACAATTGCATTTATGAAGAGGGAAGGACGCATAAGTGCGAAAACACCCTTATTAGATCATGGGTCTGAAAGGGGAATTGTAAAGCACCACTTTCCGATGAATCTTATTTTAAAGCCTTGGAAATTGGGTCAATGGGTTTACCAAGTTATCAAGTTTGGTATTGTTCAATATGTAAGTTTTCCTCTTCTTAGTAAACCTTTTAGCATATGCTATTGTCGACTATTATTTAAATTTTCATCATGCGAAATGAACCACATAAATTTCCATGACAGATGATTATAAAAGCAGTTACTGCTATTTTGGCAGTGGTTCTCGAAGCCTTTGGTGTATATTGCGAAGGAGACTTCAAATGGAATTGTGGGTAAGATAGATGTATATCTCCTAAATATTTGGAACAGTCAATCACCAGCTTTTGGATAAGTATGTGATTACATAGTGACTAGAAAAATAGGAATGCAAAGAATATGTTAGCACTGAACTTACCAATGAAAATGCATTTACAGTGTTTTGCTTCTATTATGGCCTTTTATTTGAATGCCTATCCAAAAACTTTTTCGTCCTTTCATATTTTCATTGCGTCCATCTAATGATATTAATGTTTTCCTTGCTATAATTTTTGTCTCAAATCATCTCCTCAATCCACATCTTATTCTATTGTTAGTTTTATAGGTTCTCATCATTGTTGGCTTGCAATTAATTTCAACTGGCATTGCCTTTTGAAATGTTTTACCATCAAATTACCTCTATTTAATCTTATATTGCCATTTGATTTGCATAAGAGGCCTGAAATATCTCTAATTATATCTGCCTTCTGTTCTGTACAGGTACCCTTACATGGCCGTGGTGTTAAATTTCAGTCAGTCATGGGCGTTGTATTGCTTAGTTCAATTTTATACCATCACAAAATATGAATTATCACACATTAAACCGATATACAAGTTCTTGACATTTAAGTCTATTGTGTTTCTAACTTGGTGGCAAGGTGTGGCTATAGCCCTTCTCTACACCCTTGGTTTATTTAAAAGTCCAATAGCTCAAGCACTACAATTTAAGTCAAGCGTTCAGGACTTCATCATCTGTATTGAGGTAATTATTTTAAGTTGGACTTCACTATTTTTATAGCTCCTAGTAAACTATATTACTTAGAACAATGACACAATTTGATATATTTGAGAAACACTGTGAAGGCATGATTGCTTCCAAGTCACTTCATTATTCAAATGATTAAGCACCCATGACCTTTAGACATCCAGACTTCAACTGAAGGTAGGTTTTTAGCAACTGTTAATTAGGAAAAATAGGTAAATGTCAAAGAAATGGAAAAGGAATCTACTATTCAATCCCTGTATGGTTGCTTCGAATTATTTATTTATTTTTTCATGCATTTGTTTTAGCGGAAGCTGTAGAGGTTATTTTATTTGGTCAAAAGACTGGTTAAGTAGATGCAAATATGATTAACCTCACAAATTATATGCTTGACACCACTTATTATAGTTAATTAATTGATTCACACACTTGCACATGCCATATCATGTATATAAAACTGTGGAATGGAGATGGTTGGATCTTGGTGAAATTCTGGACTGGAAAATTCAGTATGTATCACATACATACGTGATACGATTTTTTATTGTCAAAACTTGAAGAGGAATTTATCTAGAGATACGAGAATGACGAATATTAGATGTTAGCTCATATTATCACAATGCGAATGTAAATAAAAGATTGGGGTTAAGAATACAACTAGTTTACAATTCTTTTTAGATGTGTTTTTTTTTTTAATATTATTAATTTGTATTGCATCTTTTATACACGTTATTACATTTAAGTTTCAATTATAATCATAATATGGATGGTACATATAAGGCAATTCTAATGAAGTCTATGCTATTAGTGTTATTATATTTTTGATATTAATTATAGAAACTTTCACATTTATCTTTAAGTTTACTGTATTATATATTGTTAAAATTAGCAAAAACTAATCACCTTCCAATTTTATTAAAACTTCTCTGCTGTTGCATACAAATAAACACTATAATGGTATTAAAATAGTACTTGATTTTTTGGAAGAATTCGTGTTCTCAGAGGAAATAAAAAATACTCTATTTTAGTTACAATGGAGTATTGTTTGTCGTACAAAATATGCTGTATATATACATTGTAATGATACTAAAATAACACTTCAATATTTTAGATAAAGAATCTCTGTTTTAATTTAAGTGAAATATTATTCTCCGTTCATAATAATCTGTACATATAGTATATATGTACACATATAATAATATTTTACTACAGTGAAATAATTATTTTCCTTACTTTCAAGAATCGGTTAGGATTTTTGGGAAATCAAATCTAGAGTCCACTGATTTGAAAGGGGAAGCATCAGTACTGTGAAAGTAATGTAGGATAAGTTTGTCTGACTTGTGAAAGATTAGATGAGTTTGATAATGATTAGGATCATGAGTTAGGAATTTGAGAATAGTGCAAGGAAGTTGGTGGTATTAGAAGAATATTACAGGATTTTATGGGGAGGAATCAGGGAGGAAAAGAAACAAAAAGTAAATCCAGTTTGAGGATAGAAAGGACTCTAAGCTTCAGAGGGATTTGAAGTACAGAAAGAAAGAGGGGGAATCTATACAAGGTTGGCCTGAGTACTTAGATATGCGACTCTCTTGCTATTTTAAATTAATGAAATATTAAATCGAACCTGGAAAGAAGGATTCTTGACAATTGTTAATGATTGTTATATATCATGTACCAACAATTTAATTTATTCTGAATTTCTCATGTAAAATATTTGAGATTAACAGATTTATATATTCATCCAGCACAGATGGGCATTGCTTCTGTGGTTCACCTTTATGTGTTTCCTGCAAAGCCTTATGAGTTAATGGGGGATTACTTTTCTGGAAGAGTTTCAGTTCTTGGGGATTATGCATCTGTAGATTGCCCTCTAGATCCTGATGAGGTTAGGGACAGTGAGCGTCCCACAAAATTACGTCTTCCTCAACCTGAATTTGATATTAGGAGTGGAATGACCATAAGAGAAAGTGTACGGGACGTCTTCGTCGGAGGGGGTGAATATGTAAGTCATCTTCTTTCACTAATTTTTGAGCCAGTTTGTCCATACAGCTCTGAACTGTTGTTTATGTTGCAGAACAATCTGTTGAAACTATCATCATAGCTGTCTATTTTTCCTTTTCATATTAAGTACATTTATAAGAAAGAAATATTTGTAAAGTTCGGAATGGAATTTTGTTGTTTATTTTTTTCTCTCTTTTTGCTTGTTGAGGTGGTGGTGAATAATGATGAGGCTTGCCATTACTTGCATTTCGTAGAATAAGTGTTTCAGATTGAGATCTTGATATCTTGAGATCTCAGATTGACCAGATGACTTGAGGATCCTTAAAATGTGTAGGTATAATCTACTTGTCATGGCTTCCACGATTTCTCACTAGATACTATATAGTGTAATTAACAAAGTTGTGTTGATGTCTCGTGGTTTCATATGGATGAACTTTCTCCAATGCAAAATAACTCAATCATTGACTTCTGCATCGCATCTGGGCATAAGATAAACTCTGTAGATCAGTTATTGTGGGGTTTTATTATGCATTAAAAGAAAGAAAAAAGTTGTTAGTATGATCGAAACTACTCTCACCTAGTCATTCAGTCTAAAGCGGTTATCCTCTATCTGGTTTGATTGGTTAATCATCTTGACATTCTGAAGATGGCTAGTATCTGACCTAATGCTTCCCTTGAATAAGGCTTCACAAAACGACCAACATTTATCCTCCTCTCACAGGATGCTGTTTCAATTGTTTACATATTTTTACTAATGTGGCTATGCTCGTTCAGAAGTTAGTCACTTGGTGGGGTTAGTGAAGTTAGCGCTTGGCTAATAAGGAGGAGAAAGGGGTTCTGTCTATTTTTCCTTTTAGCCCTTCACATTGATTAAAAAAGTCCTTGACTGTTTTCTTTGATTGTCGTGTCCTGCAACTGAAGATTCATTCAAGCATTATCATTTTTTACAATCATGTTTTAACTAATGTTCTTGTGTTGACCTTTATCAACACTTTGAACGCAGATTGTAAATGATTTGAAGTTTACAGTCACTCTAGCAGTAGAACCTGTGGAGAAAGGAATCAACAAGTTCAATCAGAAATTGCACATCATCTCTCAGAACATAAAGAGGCATGACAAGAGCAGGAGAACAAAGGATGACGGTTGCATATCTAAGACTTCACCAAAACATAGAGTGATCCGAGGAATAGATGATCCTCTCTTAAATGGAAGTCTCAGCGACAGTGTCAGTTCAAGGAGAAAGAAGCATCGTCGAAAATCAGGGTATACCAGTGCTGAAAGCGGTGGAGAGAGTAGCAGTGATCAGACCTTTGGTGGTTATCAAATTCATGGCCGTAGGTGGGTTATCAAAGATTAGTTAAGGAAAATGGTTTGGCAACATTACTTTTACATTTCATTTGCAAGAATTAATCCACCGACGGGACACACTGAGGCCTCAACACTGCATTTTCCAGCATTTTATGCCCCAAGAAAAGTTCATCTGTCCTTTGATGGTGGAAGGAAGGGTAATATATGCAAAGGGCTTGCCTCCTGTCTTGTTATTTTGCAGACAGCAGGCCTTGATGATTGTTGTATAGGGACCTATGTCTATTTGGATGAAGATCTGTCTCTCTAATATTAAACTTCAATTTATGCATTAACTTTTGAGTTTATAGCCTTTGCTTGTTTCTAATAGTTACCTAAAAATTTATTTGAAGTCTTAATTGAGAACTTGAAACATTACTGAAAATAAAAATAAAAAGAAAATGAAAAAATCAAAGTAAACAAATGACAAAAATTGCACTTTTTTTTTTTTTTTTTTAACTTGAAGCAAAAACCGAATTTTACAAATATTTACCGGATTATTTTAGCTGAAATTTTGTTGTATTATTTTGTGCCAGCAATACACTCACAACCGATGACAATATAATTTATTGCCTGTAATTCCAGATCGTCCTGTCCAGTTCATATCCCAGTTCTCCCGCTTCTTCTTCTTCTTCTTTAACTGCACTGTACATTTTCCACTTTTCCTCAATAAAAATTAAAAACCCACGTCAAGTACAAGATCATTTCTTCGTTTCAACCCATCATTATTATTCTCACCTTATTTGTATTTGTTATGATTTTGAACTTCCCTTATTTTTTGGTATAATAATTCTCCAAGAATTAGAGTAAATAAATAATGAGGGGCCGGGGCTCAGACTTTCGGCGACCAGTGAGGCCACGATTTTCAAATGTATTTTGGCTAATTTTGTGTGGATCAGTAATTCTGCTGTTTTTTGGTCTGTTAAGCAGAGAGAATCAGCAGCCCACCTCAAGATCGGCTGCCAAGGTAATTGTTGATCTCAATTTATCTTTCTTTTTTCACTCTTTTTTCGAATTTGAACCAAGAAATTGAAAAATGGTGTAAATTTAATAAAACCTTTCATCGGACTTTAGATTTTAGTTTTGATGACTTGTGGTGCATTTAATGTGGTTGTAATTCCACGGGTGTCTTCTTGTTTCGTTAATGATGGAAAATTGGAATGTAGTTATTGAACTGTGTATAAAGAGTGAAGAAATGTAGGGGTTTCAGTTCTGCAAACTGTTTAATATTTGAATACGGGATTCTTGTGGATTGGAGAGGAATGTCGATTGACTTGTATTTGTTGTTTTAAGTTGAAGTAATAATTTATATTAGATTATAGGATAGTAATTACATTAGGAAATTTCTAGTAAATTCAATAAACTGTCTAGGAGTCTTCTTTTTCGATGCTACATTCTCAACTACTTTTCCCTCAAAGAAGGGACTTGTGCAAATTTGACTCCAGATGTGCTTAATATTGGTGGCACTCCATTTGCAGTATTGAATAATTCAAATTACGAATTTTCTTCATCTAGGAAATATAATAGCATCATTAAAGTTTTGATGAAAATTTATCTGGTTATAATATGAAGAGTCCTATTCCTTACGGAACCAATTTAGTCTATGTATTAAATTGTGCTTTTGATCTTATTCCATGAATGGTGATCCATGTCATAGGTTGTGAGGGTTCCATGAATTTGAAATCTCTGATTATTTCTTTTTGAAAATGATGGTGTTATGGAAAATATGTGAATATTAGGACGAGTACAAGTTTGTTCTCTTAGTGTAGTAAGAATATTCAATGAGGAATAGATGTCAGAAAAATATGTAATAATGTAGATGAAATAATTATTGTAAGTTTTCTTGAGTTCTTGTATGGGAAAGCTGAAAAAGTTGCTAAAATGTTAAGGTCAATGTTAACAATTAATTCTAATCACATATTTCCATAAAACTACAACCTTTATCAAGTATTCAACCACACGGTTCATCAACTTATATCAAAATAGACACGACTAATGACTTGGAGGGTGGGAATTTTTGGGAAACTAGACAAGATGTTCTCTTACAGATGCTTAATGATGTATATGGTATTAGGATGGCTTTAGGCATGAAAGGTTTAGTGCCAAGAACTCCTCCTAGTGTACTCTGGTGCTATGTCCCATTTAAAAGTCCTCGTCTTAGCATTTTGTCATGGTAGCATGCCAATCTTATAACATGTTTGGAAAGTGATTATAATTGGTCAAAAAATACTCTCATAGGACCAACAACTATTACCTGTTCGTTATCTACATATTTCGTAGGATCCACAATTTATAATCACTTAAATTTTAATTTAATCACTTACCAAACATGCAGTTAGTATTGCAAGTAAATACTTTATTCATGCGGATGGATTGAGGGTCTGCAGTCGAGGATGTTTGTCAAATTTGCACTCGTGTAAATGTAAACCATACATTCATTTTTGTTTGATTTGAATGGCCTCGTAAGTGACATTATCTGTCTGTCTTTTGCTAATGAAGTAAGTTTTGGAAATTAATGATCTTATTGTTGCTTTTGTATAGTTTATCATTCCATGTGTTATTTCCTCGTCGAATCATTCTAACCTTGCTAGTGCAAAATGAGAGGATTTATTTCTGCTTTTTATGCCTTGCAGAGATCCTATAGACACAAGAAAATTAGAGAAGGCCTTAATATCACTGATGAAATGTTGAGTCCTGATTCTGTAGCTAGGCAATTGAATGATCAAATTTATATAGCGAAGGCATTTCTTGTAATTTCTAAAGAAAGCAACAACCTCCAATTTGCATGGGAACTTGGTGCTCAAATCCGCAACTCGCAGATCCTTCTCTCCAATGCTGCTTTACGAAGAATACCTTTGACAACAAGTGAATCAGAAACTGCAATTCGTGATATGGCACTGTTGCTCTTCCAAGCCCAACAACTCCACTATGACAGTGCAACCATGATCATGGGACTGAAAGCGAAGATCCAGGTTCTTGAAGAACAAATAAATTCTATTAATGAGAAGAGTTCAAAGAATGGACAAATAGCTGCTGAAGAAGTTCCTAAGAGTTTGTATTGCCTTGGTGTTCGGTTAACCACTGAATGGTTCGAGAACTCAAATTTACAGAGACAACTCGAGGAGAGAAGGCAAACTGCTATAAAACTCCAAGATAATGACCTCTATCATTTCTGCATCTTCTCCGACAACGTCCTTGCAACATCAGTAGTGGTAAATTCAACAGCGTGTAATTCCAAAAATCCCGAGAATGTAGTGTTCCACATCGTTACCGATGAGGTAAATTTTGGTGCAATGAAGGCATGGTTCACTACGAACAGTTTCCAGGGAGTAACGGTGGATGTTCAAAAGATAGAAGACTTTAGCTGGTTGAATGCTTCTTATGTTCCCGTTCTTAAGCAACTTCAAGACTCGGACACCCAAAACTACTATTTCTCTGGTAGTGGTGGTGATAACCATACTCCACTCAAGTTCCGGAATCCTAAATATTTATCCATGCTTAACCACCTCAGGTTCTATATTCCTGAAGTTTTTCCTGCACTAGAGAAAGTAGTTTTTCTTGATGATGACGTTGTAGTTCAGAAGGATCTCTCATCTCTGTTCTCCATAGATCTGAATGGAAATGTCAATGGTGCAGTCGAGACATGCAGGGTGATATTTCATAGATACCACACGTACTTGAATTTCTCTCACCCTCTTATTCGTGAACATTTCGATCCTGATGCATGTGGGTGGGCATTCGGGATGAATGTTTTCGACTTGGTCCAGTGGAGGAAAAGGAGTGTCACAGGCATCTACCACTACTGGCAGGAAAAGAATGTGGACAGGACCTTATGGAAACTTGGCACCCTGCCTCCGGGATTGTTAACTTTCTACGGATTGACAGAGCCATTAAATCCATCGTGGCATGTGTTAGGTCTCGGATACACAGATGTTGATCCTCAGTTGATCGAGAAGGGTGCTGTGCTGCATTATAATGGGAATTCGAAACCGTGGTTAAAGATTGGGATGGAAAAGTATAAACCCCTTTGGGATGAATATGTGGATTATTGTCATCCTTTATTACAGCAGTGCAATGTTCACTAATTTCAACTCAGCATCACGTGTGACTCAGTTTTTAACCAAAATTTTGTAACTAGCAACTCTGCATCACATGTGGTTCCTCTTTGGATCAAATCCTTCTATGGAGGGACGTCGTATACTAAATAGACGATAGGCCAAGTGCTGTAAACATCGGTATTTTTTACTAATACCGATAATCTGAAACTCAATTACAATGGAAGTAGTAAATTTCACAGCTCAAGGACAACTTTAATGAGGTGCATTTTTAAGCACGAATTTTGGATCTTCATTATATGGTATTAGGGAGTTGCAATAAATTTAAATAAAAAGTTATCCCCAACCCAATTTGGAAATATTGTATATTGTATGATCGTCAAAACATGTTGCATGAAACACATGCTATGTTGTCGTCGTCCACCCATGGGCTGTACTTTATTCGTATTCTCAATCAATAATTTGATGTGGCTATCCAATTAGATTTTAGAACCTCATCTTGGTTCAGGATATGTTACATGATCTTCAAATTACAAGATTATATTGCCTCATCTCAACATGTTGTGAAACCGTGTGAGGTGATTGCCCTCATGTCATGTGCTGGGAGACAATCGACCTCTTCATGTTCAACACACCTTTTATTATATATACTAGTTTTGGCCCCTGCAATGCACGGGTTTTGTTATTTTGAAGGTAATGATAGCGTTGTATATACATTTAATGAAAAAATATTTATTTTGTTTTTCAACAGAAAGATGTAATACATTTAGCAA